>WJFB01000785.1:0-47344 GCA_009870185.1 Pygmarrhopalites habei | reverse complement strand
GTGTGTGTGTGTGTGTGTGTGTGTGTGTGTGTGTGTGTGTGTGTGTGTGTGTGTGTGTGTGTGTGTGTGTGTGTGTGTGTGTGTGTGTGTGTGGAGGAACCATTTTTTCTGCTGTTGACAATACTACCACACGACACGTGTCAAAATGATGATGAAAAATAAGAATAATTCCTTGATGTTCCAGGTTCCGATTGTCCGACACACACACACACACACTTAATATTTCCTGCAAATGTGGAATCTGGAGTCACGTTGTGCTCATACACACCCATGACATGATTTAACTCTCTTTTGACTTTTAATGATGGAAAGTCATCTCAAGCTACTTTTGATTACATGCATCTCAGTTATAATCATAAACGCTCGACTACATTTTTTCTGGATTTAGTCAAGCTATTTAAATTTCTGTCTCTGTCTGTCTTTGTCTCTCTCACTCTCACTTTATTAACTCTCCAAGTGTTTCCTGAACTTGACAATGACTCTCCTCCTGTACTTACACACGTACTCCACACGTACACACACTCACTCTCTGTTTCACCCCCTCATTTTTTGTGTCAGACGACTCAGCATCGACCTTCTACCCCGCATGTTTATTGATGTGAGCAGTTGGAGGAAAAATTGTGATGTAAAGTAAGGAATGGGATTAATCCAACTAATAATAAATCCTCTTTACATGCTTTGAAACCCCAGAGCAGTAGTGACAGTCACAAAAAGTCAGAGTCAATTCACTTCCTTATTCTCTCTCTCTCTTTCTCTTTGTGTCTGTCGGTCTGTGTCAATCTTTCGTCCCCTTCTCTGCATGGCAAACACATACACAGTCTCATATAAAACTAATAAAACAATGATGAGTCTTTTTCTCTCTCTCTCTCCTTAACACAATTGTACATTAAAGAATTGCAATTGTGGACATTTAAGAGTCTTGTTACAACTTTAAATTTTTTGGAGGGAATTTTATGCCAGGTGATGAGGTAAAATTATTTTTTTTCACAAAATTGATAATTGTGATGCTTTGGTGGGTAAAGAGAATAGAACTGTATCTCTATTAAAGCAAACCGTACTGGAATTTCCCACTTCTTAAACTAAGAAGTCAATAATATTAAACTCGTTTTCCATGCATCAGTCTTCCCATCTCATCATCTGAACAAAGAATGAAAGATAAGATAGAGAGACCAGAAAGAAAATGAAAATTGAAAAAAAAAATATTATTACATTATGACAATCGAGTTGAGTCTGCCAAAAATAAATTTTTTGCAACCTTTTCCTTAATGCCATGATTATAGTGATTAGGACTAGATGTGATGTACTAAAACTTGGTACTTAACATCTTCTGATTGTTGATTCGAAATACCTGACGTGTGTTTGTATGTTCCATACACACAGAAGTTGCTCTCTTCCATTGCCTGGCCACACACACACTTACATAATGTACATAAATGGAAAGAGCCTGCTTGGTATATTATTACGCAAGTTGAAATCCATACAACACACAACATCAATTTATATTAAACGATGAATTTGAAAAAAGTGGCCCATCAGTTTGAGCAGCAGGACGCACAGCATAGCGTAGAGTGTTGCTGAGTGTTTCGAAGAAATGTTGATAGGGAGTTAAAAAAGGAGTTTGTGTTCTGTACCAAAATCTCTTTGTTTTTCCCCCACATCATACGATATTAGAATATAATCTAAAAATATTATTTCCATCCCTCGTGTACAATGTACATATCCAATATTTTACACACTTATTAAAAACTAACCTTGGAGGTCTCAAGAGAGAGAGAGAGAGAGAGCCACACTTGTGTGTGCATACCTACACAACAGTATGCCAACACAGGGAGAGGGAACAGAGAAAAAGATCGTCTAGCTTCCCATTCTTCATTTTTATAATGGTCAGCCTGTCCTTTTGAAGCCGTAGCCTGCATTTTTGCATTGTACTGGTACACTCTGTGTTACAGGACGGTCAGGCTTTTCTGTAGTGTGTGTGTGTGTGTGTGGACTCTCCATGTACTTCCCAATGAAAAGCTAAAGAAAGGTGTGCCGAGTAAAAGGATTGTGGTA
This sequence comes from Pygmarrhopalites habei, assembly GCA_009870185.1. Classification (NCBI taxonomy): domain Eukaryota; kingdom Metazoa; phylum Arthropoda; class Collembola; order Symphypleona; family Arrhopalitidae; genus Pygmarrhopalites; species Pygmarrhopalites habei. Next base: position 45,292 of record WJFB01000785.1, on the reverse strand, counting down.
ACAAAAGGAGAAAAAGAAGAGGAGAAAAAAGAGTCAAAAGAGCGTGTGTGTGATTGACGAAAAATTTCCACGACCAATTCACATTACCAATTTAAGTCTTGTGAGATTTAAAAGTAGAAAAACGTGGGGGAGGAGGAGAAGGAGAAGGAGAAGGAAGAAAAAATTGTTGGATTACTGAGAGCAATTCGTATCATTGCTTCTCTTTCATTTTAATTCACACTGATTAGCCGTGTTCACGTTATCTCCTTGTCCATTGTGTGTGTGTGTGTGGTTTTTCAACAAGTTTTTCTTTATTTTTTTACCCGTGTCCATTACCTCCATGGTACAGAAGCTTAATTAAAATGAAGCACACACACAACCACATGTGCTGATTCAGAAAAAACGGGTGGATAGACAATGTCCATCGCATGCTAATACAAAATGTTGAATGACTTTGATTCTCTCCTCTGTAATGACACACACAGCGAGAGAATTATAATGTGTATGAATTTCTGGAAATAATTAGCCATTCCTTTAGATCCTTTAGATTGATTATAGGAATTATTGTATTTATAAACTAAATGTAAAATCCGTGTTGATCGTCACACGTTTTTCCTTCTCATAATGATGTCCGTCATGGCATTCCCTGCTTGTGTGTTTCCTTGCACTTTTTTCTGGGAAGAACAACAACAGTAAGAACAAGATGCAGAATTGCACACACACGTTATCATAATTGAACAATATTATTGTATGACGTTCATGAGCTTTTCATTACACACAAATGTGTAATTGTCTGACTGAGCGTAGCACACATTATTATTATTATTCTTTTTGTGGGTGAGGAAAAAGCAAATACAATTCTGCAGAGGATTTTTTTTGTCCGCAAAATAAAACAGAAAAAAACACACGGAGTGAATGAGTGAGCACAGCATGTGTGTGTGTGAGTCACTTTGATTACTCTAACTTGCTGTACATACACTCTGCGGATTTTAATAACAGCTCTTTTGAATTTACTGTAAGAATTCTCAATCAGTTACATTTTTTGTGCGTCATTTCATTTGATGATGACCACAAAAAGTGGACAAAGGGCAACATTGTATTTGTGCCCTTTGTACTCTTATATGTACAAGTCATTCGGATCATGATGAGTCGTGAGGGATTGGGTCTGGGATTAATTCCATTGCACATCGTACCTTCAAATTAAGGAAGACTCACCACACACACACACGCCCTCCCCCCCAGTTAATTGTGATTGAGGGAGGGGGTAAAGGTGATCCAGGGCCAAGGTCATGTGTATGCAAGTCAAATTAGTGCAATCCAATGATTTTTATTACCTGGAATCATGAAAGTTTAACCTACTTATTGTATTGTAGTATTACAAAATTCGAAAATCTGGCGAAAATTGTGAGGACACGATCAACATTAAATAAAATATTGGTTGAGAGCGAGGAAAATTCTAAATCTAGTTTTCTTCCTTTTCCAGATTTTTTTAGAAAAAAAACCTTCTTTTTTAAAACATGAATCTCTAATCAAAAATAATAGGCATAAAAATTTCCTCCTCTAGTGCTGGTTCTTTGGCGAAGAAAATTGCAAAGTTTTTTCCAGTGTGTGCAATAATGAGGAAAAATGGAGTTTACTTTGGATTTTCTCACATTAATTCCATGAACGGGTAGGTGGTTGCTATCCGCTTTTCTGTGTGACTCAACCTACCTGCATCATAGTGGTTTAATCACAAAAAAAATTAATTTAGTCTCTCACGATTCCCTTATCCATCTTGATGATTCTTACTGCAGCGTTGGTGGTGGGGAGAAGGATGGATCATGCCACGGATAATATTAGCCATTTACTAGTCTTTCCACAATCAGGAAGAAAGAAAATTATTCTTTGGTATCTATGAATTTTTAGAAATTTTTCAAAAGTATTTGAAACAAAATCTCACATTTTCTCATCGTAAGAATTTTGCGTCAAACCTATAAAAAAAATTCTAAATGAATTTCAACGACCGTTGCAGAGAGAGAGAGAGAGAGAAATTCCATGGAAGGAAAGATGTGATAAAAGTTGTGTAAAAAACTGTAGGAATGTCTACTGCAGAGAATTATGGATCATGGATTTGCTCAATGACTTTGACTTTGAAATGGATTAGGTATTGTAACACCCACTGAGTGTGTGTGTACACAAAAAAATAGAAAAATTTAAAGGACAACTTGCTGTTCTAAACATAAGAAAAAAATAGCCCCATCAGACATCACACACCCATCCTTCCCTGTAATCATTTTGAAGAGAGTATTAAACTGAGAATTTGTGACAAACCCAGCAACTACAAAATTGTATGGAGTGTAGACGTGGAGGTGGCACTACCACATAAAATATATAATTATAAAGTAGAACTCTGTGTGTCCGTAGTTTGATATGAACTTGGTCATGAAAAACTACATAATAGGATACAAAGTGGTAGGAAAAATACAAACAGCCACAAAGGAGAGTCCTACAAAAGGGACAAACCGTGTACAGTCCAATGAATATTATTTTAATTCAAAGAATGCGTGCGTGTGACGTGTGTGGACAATGACCATGAATGAGTGAAGAGAGTCTGAATAGGACAATAGATGAGTTAGATGAGTATCAAGATTTTTCAATCAGAAATTTTCATCGAGAAGAGGAAGAGGGGAACATCCGAAAAAATTGTTTTCTTTCCTTAACCTACATTTAATCCCCTCGTATACCTACATGCAATATCGTATCAGCCGTACACACTCACTCTCATGTCCACAATTAAGTGTACAAGGGTTGAAGCTAATTCATGCCAATTAACATATTTATCTCCTTCTCCCATCTCTCTCTCCCTCTCATTTGTTTTCTATTTTGTATTGTGATGTCTGCATACATCCACACCGCCACATTATCATGAATGTCAATAAATGAAAAAGTGACTTCCTATCTTATCCTCCCTTCCATTCCTATTGTACACATTCAAGAAATGAATCTCCTCTTTTCTCATCTTCATTTTGCTATCAAGTGTGTAACACACACACAAAGGGGAGAAGCGCCTCAACAAGTTTGTCTTCAGCTTCCTCTCTTTCAGTGTGGTGGAATTGTGGATACAATTAACTTGTCATTTCATGGGAACTCGGAACTCACTCTGTATTCTTTATGACGGTCCCATCCCTACGTCCTCCTGTACAAAAATTGTTTGTAGGGTACGGCTCCTCAGCATTGTGTCAATATTATGGAAATCCCAATGACGTCCAGCTACACACTTTTTCCCAATGTACAATGCAATGTACATAATATATATATCACAATTTGCATAAAATTGTGCAAAAAAACAAATCATAATTTTCTCATTTAGCACCACCACTGACATTAATATTGTTCAAACAACACGTGTTTCTCAGTGTACATTTCACTCTCCATCCCATCCACACATACACACACATACTGTGTAAAAATATAGTGTGTATTGTATACAGGTAGTGATATCACATCAAACTTTCAATTTCTATTCATCGTTAAAAACTTATAAAAATCAATAATCCGGTTTAACATAACCCTCCGCATCCTCATCCTCATCCTCCTCCATTCTTTATATTTATGCATTTTCAAAATCACGACTTCAATTCTTTTCCACACTCATTCCATTCATGACCGTAGAGAAAGAGAGAGAGGTATCATCATGATGACAGCGTCGTGGGTATGCTGCAATGCCTTCGTAGAGGGTCAGTAGTGTAACATGTCAGCTGCAATATCAATTTCCGTAACGACTATTGACATACATGATACAAACAACAGACACACAGTCTGATGACAGAAAGGGGAAGTTATAAATAAGGATAACAATACACATGCAGAGAATTTTATGATGGAAGCTCTTCCCATTTTTCCTAATATTAAAGTCATCCGTTTCCTTCAGAGTGTGTGTACTGTACAATGTGAAATGTGAAATGTGGTTTTATGCATTGGATATGAAATGTTGCAGGGGCACTGTGTGGATCATGATGCATGATTTTGACAAATTACCCCCCTCCCTCACGTCTCTCTCTCTCCCCTTCTCAGCCTGTGGTATGTTAGTGTGTGTGATAATATGGATTTTTTTTGCAAACTCTGGACTCTTTACATGCAAAAATCCTTTGGTGTGTACTGTCCACTGTGTGTGTGTCTTGTGCATGGTCATACGTACACCAAGAGTGAATGTAAACATTTTTGTTCTTCACCTCTAGCAGTTTGGACACTTTACTTTCCATTTCATTTCCTTCCTTCCTTCTTTAACGACTTCCGACTCTTCGTCTTTTGTCGAGAGTGGAGGAGGAGAATTGCATTGCAGTCGCAACAAATTGTAGAGTATGTTTTGTTTCATTTTTTTCTCCCTCTCTCCCTCTCCCTCTTGGTTCAGTTACAACTGACCATTATCCACTATCAACATGGACAGTTGTAACTGTAACTCAAGTTATATTGACACTCTGAGAAATTACAAAAGATTTGTTGATTGTCTCAACTGTGGAATAACAACTCAATTACATATTATTCTTTTGTATGGAAAAAGAAAATCATTTTTTTTGTCACTCCTTCTCAAGATAGTCATCTTTGTAAGTGGGAACTGTCACGTGTTAAAGTAAAGTTCATAAAAACAACTTTTCATTCCCCTCCTTGTCTATTCGTTTTTATTGGATGACTCAGAGTTCACAGGAGGGGGGATTGTCAAACGGGTTGTACTAAAACAAACTCCATTTGTAGAATAAAATATTTATAGTAATTTTTTCAACTAAAAGTTTCCGACGTGGAGCAATAAAAATGATATGGAAAAAAATTCAAAATTCAAAATTAAATTTGATACTTCAATTACCTTACTAATTACTTGTTAGGAGTATTTGAGGTGCGTATTTTGCACAAAATCTTTGGATTTATATGTTCTAATATCCGCCATTCAAGTGTGAATTGTAAATATTATTTTGTTTTCACAGTCAACAATTAACTATCCCTACGCCATACAGGTACATGAAGTAATGTGCGTGTGTGTTGAGAGTGAGTGTGTGTGATGGGGTATTAAAATTTTTATTTGGAAATTTGACAAGATCATAAATATTGACTAATCCCATCCACCCACACACAATCTCGACTTCCATTTTTATGATTTTTCTCAAGAAAGAGAAGGAACCAGGAACTGGCTGACATAAACACACATTATATGTATGTGACATATGGATTGCAAATCACTGAATCAACTTCTTTATGGATATGTTTTTCTGCTTACTAAGTCTCTTTCCTTTTGATTGGATGTTTTGAAAACAAATTCATGGGATAATCTAACATTTTATGACAGTAATATGATCATTGATTTCGTATTAAAAAAATCTTGTCCATCAGTAAAGGATAGATGACAAAGGGTATCAAAGACAGACGTCCATACGCACAAGGACAATTATCCAAAATATTTATTTGTATTTACGTCTAGCGCCAATCTTCCTCAATTTCTGGATTATCTTTATTGCCCTCCATCCCTTCTCTCTCCATCTCTTCAATGGAGACAATTCAATGGAGGAAGTGTGTGTGTGGGACGCTATTAAAACGACATGTTGTGTGTGTGTGGAACGGAGAGTGTCATTAAAATGTTAGAAATATGGAAATCAACTCTCCTCACACAAATTGCACTCATTCTTTTGAGTGATGTGTGTGTACTGGTACACTCATTTGAAATTACTTATTTCCTTGTCACAGTGTACCGGTACGGCACTACTTTTCTTTGTGGCCCGTAATTAAATTAGTAAATTGAGCATCAAAATGATGAAAAAAGGGTTGATTGAAGAAAAAAGTTGCCATCATACACACGAGGAGTTATGATAGGATGGTACAGGTAATAAACTTATTTGGATTGTTTAGGAATAAGCTGAACAAAGTCATAGAGTGTAAATGTCGGGTTTTCCGGAAATCTGTAATGCAAATGACCTTCTACTGCTCCACTCAAGTCATTATTTTCTCTTTTAAGTTCTTTTTGGTTGTGTGTGCTCACATACTTATTGTGTTAATCATGCGTGCATGGGACAAAAGTTGACGAGATGTGTTTAACTTTTACTTGAATACATTTTAATAACAAATCATCAAGGTTGAGCGTTGTTGTGTGTGTGGTTGCCAATATTAAATAATCGTCATCAATATGTCAGGATAATTTCATTCAAACCCACTCTGAAGCTAATGGGGAGGATGAAGAAAAAACTTACAAGTGTAAGTTAAATTTTTCTAAAACTGAGAAGCATGATTAAAAATAATTCGTAGCAATGCAATGTTAAAACTTTTTTCCGAATGCGTAGACTCAACTTTAATTCCCATGACTCGTTGGTCAAAAAAGTTTTTGGATCATTCGTAAAACTGAAAGACTCGTAAAAGTAAAGGCTTGTCTGTATTTCACACACACACACACATTGAATTGGAAAATAGGATGGAAACCAAACGTTTCATAACCTTTTTAGTATTATTCAAAACAAGACTGACTCTCCACACACACACACACATGTAACATTACAGACACGGGCTTCATGATACTATTGTACTTTATTTTATGCACATTTAGACAGGTTCACAATAGCCCCCTCACTAACTTTCCCAATTCAATGAGAGGAGGGGGAAGGAACGGAGATGGACAAAAGGATTGTGTGTGTAGAAATCTCCTTTCTGGCCAAACACAATATTATCGTGTATAAATATAAATAGTAAAAAAGGGAGTTTTTGGAGGTCCACACGGGTTTCCAAAATTTCCATCTCTCTCTCTTTCTCTCTCTACTCATCATTTTATCCTCAGATCCTGGGGCTGAATGAAGTAACGTGTGAGGACACAAGAACTAGTTTTAAATGCTCGTAAAATATAAAATCTCTCATTTGCACACATAACAAACATTTGACCGCTATTGTGTGTGTGTATGAGAGAGAGAGAGAGGATGTACATCAATCACAAATTTCACAAATGACTCTTCTACTTTTTATTACAATTTTTTTTGGAAATCTCGGTTAATGTGACAATTCCTCACATGAACTCAAATGTCATTTGTATTTTGTGTGTGTGTGTGTGTGTCCTGAACTTCGTTACAGGTCATTCAACTATTTTTGAGGATACTCAACTACACACAGAGAGAAAGTTACAAATCAAATCTCCAGTCAGTGACTTGCACTCTCTAACATCCACACACAAACAATTTACGGGTGAATTGAATAGTTAAATATAACACCACTTCAAATATGATTTGGATAATCGAGTTGACCACCATGTCAGTGTGGAGTCATTACGGTTTAAATAGTGAGGATGTGATGAAGCGTGTAAATATAACAGCGGAAGTTATGCATTCTCCCAGTCTGTGTGGTCACACGTAACACACACACATTCACAGATAAGAGAAGAGAGAGAGATGATTATGCATGTAGGTAGATCAATGGACTAATGAGTGACAGTTTAATTGATGATTTTATATTTTTTGTAATTACAGTGCGGGAGGACACAGCATGCCAGCCTCGTCGTCAATAAAATGGGTGATTGTGGCGAATCCTGACGTGGATGATGGGACAAATTTGGGAAGTGGAGCCAATTATGTGTGTTCTGTTGCGCTGGTCGCACGATCCGCTGGATGGAAAGCCATTGTCATTGGACAGAAATTAAATTGCTGTCGGTGAGTTGATTTCCTTTTTTTCATATCATTTACTTTTCATTAGATCAAAAACATTTTTTCCTGTCCTGTCCTGTCGGCTCACCTCCTCCGCCCATACATGATTAGTGTGTGTTTTATGAATTTACCTTATTATGGTAACGCGTCATGTTCATCAAAAAAAGTAAATTGGTGATCATTATGGAAATAATTGTATGATTATGACCCAAATCTATATATTAATAACGTCGTATAAACGTCATCGTCATGTATAGATGTATAGGAAATTCCTATTAGGAATTGCTGGATGTTGATTAAGTTCATTTAATAGGGGGGAAAATATTAATTAAAAAAAATGTTGAACGAGTTTTGCTAAACAAAAAAATTTATAAAATTTATATAAAACAAACAAAAGAGAGAGAGAATGGGATGGTGTCGTGTCTATTTATGAATCATATGGAGGAAATGAGGTGGGTAATTATATCATTTTGAGAGACAGAACGGCACGGTTCATTTTCATGTAGGTAGTTCAATAAAAAAAATAAATTCAGGAAGATGAACAGTTCAGAGAGAGAGAGACGTAATGAATGAACTTGACCTTTATTAAATCATATCTATCATGTGTGTGTGCTTCCAGGAGATGCAATTTTTCACTGCATGCCATTTCTTTAATTGAATCACACATGAGAAAGAGAGAGAGCAAAGACACACATTGTCTCAATCACAATCACTGGCTTGGCCAGTTATTTAGAAAAAATAAAATCACAGTTGGCCACAGTTCTCTCTTTATACTCATTGAGGGATTGTAAATCCTTAATCGTATGCAAATATTATACACTCTTTAGAATCATACACTCAAAGAAACACAGTCAACTTTGTGATACAATAAAAGTTGACTCAACTACACAGTTATGACTATTGTTCTTTAAAATTTAGAATCAATAACTTAATTGGTTAATGAACTCTGGAAACCTCTGAAGAGGCACTTTTACTTTTTACAATAAGCTCCCTTTTAGTCTGTTTATTGTGCTTCTTAGTGAGATTGGAAATCTCCTGTTAGACAATTCATTTTGAAAAAAAGCTATGAATACAAAACTGCAGTTGTTTCAGAATTGAATGATAATTTTGTGAACCGTCTTCAAAATATGTTCATATTAATTGGCTTGAAAATTGAGAGTCATCCTTCTTTGTCTCACCTAGACAAAGAATGTGATATGGAATTTTTAATTATTCACGTAAGAAATGAACATGTTAAATCATGTCATGCCATGTGACTGCCGCACCCTCCCAAACTTTTACCTAAATGAGATTTAAATGGAGGAGAGAAAATCTATCCTCGTGGTGAAAAAACTCTTTTGTATTTCTTATGATATTGTACTGTGTACAGATATATTACATCGTGTTCTCATCACAGTCATGCCAATGCTGGGACTCGTGTGGTGTGTGTATTTTGTAATAGAAACCATCATCAAAAAATAATAATGGTTATTGTCACAGGGTACACATGTGTGTGTGTGTGTGAGAGAGATATTAGAAGTAGGAAATCTTCAAGAAAGCACACACACAATTCTCATTTTTGTAATGACAACCAGACGAAGATGGCGAAAGTGGGATCATCATCAAGTATCATCAATTTTCAGGGAAATACTGTACTATCAAACTTACACTAATTTCATACTCTTTAACCCGAAGAATGATGATCAGGAAATGCACGTACTCACTCTTTAATTATAATATACAGAAGAAGAGGAGAAAAAAGTTTTGAGACTGCCTCGCAGCCATCTTCAATCACAACCATTTCTTCATTTTAATTTTCTCAATTTCTTGTTTTTCTGGTCAGTTTCTACAATTTTGATTGACGACCAATTTTACAATTTCAGCTTTATTTGAACAAAGTTTGTATTTTTGGGTACAATAAAACTGATTGAACAGTTTTTATCCAAAAACATTAAACCCTAAAAAATCTATTCTCCATTAAAACTTGCTGAAGAATTCCTATGCCGTCTCATCCACTGTGTCAAACGAAATTACTATTAACTCCAAAACAACCTTGGAGTCAAATTAGCCAAAAATAAATTTGAAACTAGTGTTTATAAAGGGAAGATATGGAGAATTTAGTTTCTTGTTCTCATCTTTCTGAGAGTGGATCCATGGGACACGTAAGGATGTAAGTAGATAGTGGGTCATGGGTTTGGAAGGAGAGTTGCAATACCCTGCCAAAATATGATGTATGCTTTAGGGGTTTGGAGAAAGACGGAAATTTATGGGTGGCAGGACCGTTGATTAAATATAAGATGTATGTAATAGAAGACACATGTAACATCCTATGAATTATACTGATACGTGTGTATTGTGAGGATTCTGTAACGAGTCACTCCAAACCTACACACACACACACACATGTTCTGTCTCCCTACTCTCCATGTATATGTATGAAGACCTCCTCACCATCATAAATAAAAAAAGAGCTTCTTCCCTTTGACTGAAGGAAGGAAGGAGCTCTTTTTTATTTATCAGGCAAATTTATGATGACACGACAAACTTTCCTTCTTGGCACTCAAAAAACCACACACACACACCACTCTCACTCTCTTTACGTCTCCTGGTTCCAATAGTTAAAATCACGCAGTGTCTCTCTCTTAACTGCATGGATGTATGTAAACACAGAATACACCATGTAGTAATCTTCGTATATATGCAACTTTTGATGTGTATATCCCACACACGCGTATATTAACTGATTGAAATTTTATATCCACATTTTTGAAGTTTTGCGAAAAAAAATAATTTGTGTCCCTCCTTCCCCCATGTGTGCGTATTGGGACACAATTCGTTAAATCTAATGAAATTCACGTTCCTTTCAATTCATTTATTTCTCTTTCATATTTCTGAAAAGAAGAGAATGCTAAAAACTTGAATCTAATCATCAAAAAAACTTGACTCAAAACCAAAAAAGGATTGCTAAAATCCAAGGAGGTTGGCGACAGGACGGCGGAAGTATTTATTGAAGAAAAATAAATAATCAAAATGTAATTACAATCACACACACACACACACAAAATATTTACCCCCATTAAATCATCGTCAAAATGGTGGTCATTTTGTGTGGGCGGAAGTGCATAATTGTAAAAAAACACTGAATGAAGGATGCACACACAAACGAGGTAGATGTAATTCTCTAGAATTCCGAAATCATGTTCATCCTCCAGATAACGTGTCCTGTTAATTTTCGAGAGAAAAAAAGATGAATGCATTTTGTAAGGAGAGTGAGAGTGTGTGTGTGTGAAATGTGGGCGGGAGGGAGTCGTGAGAATAATCATAATAAAATTAAATGTTTAATCATTCGTAATTTAAATACACACGGAGAGAGTAAACAAAATGATGACGGTGTAATTGTTTTTTAAGGATCCCTGACTGTTACGCCATCAACAAACATCAATTTTTGAAAATGTCTTACCGGACAGCGACCGTCATCAAAAATCTGATGGACTCGGACTCGGGGAAACATTCTCAGGCTTACAAGGAAACGATAAGAAATCTGGCTTTCCTCTGGGCAATGCACCGTGGTGCTCGTTTTGTCTTTGATGCCTACGTTGAAGAGTACCAGTCAGCTGGGTAAGAACGGGTCTTCATTTTTTCATTTACAAATATTAATTCCATACTATTAATATATATACTTCCGGCCAAAATAGGAAAGCATCATCCTTTATTATCGGGAGAAAATTATTATTATTTGTCACTATTTTCTCGTTCATGCTTTGTGAATGTACAGTACTAAAGTAGGATAGGATAGCCTCCAATCTTTACCGACTTTGACATTAAGCACAAGTCGTGAAATTTTTTTTCTCACACTTTCCTTGAATCCTCTTCATAATAATCCAAATGATTAATGTGTATTTGAAGAAGAAACTTCCTCATCTTTACCTACACACAGTCACAGTAAAGTCGAGGGATTTGATGAGTCAGCTGATAAAAAAAGTGTTTGAGAGATGATTCCTCCGGAAGTTTGGCATGAACAATTGCATCCTTCCCGTTATTTTTTAATTAGAGTTATGTAATCCACGTGATACTGGTGGTCTTGTCAAACTGCCCCTATAATATGGTTTGTGCTCATTAAAAATGAATGTGTGAAATATGTATCTAAAAACAATTTTTTTCACAAATGATGTATTGACAGGGTCAAAATATCCAAATTTGAAGAAGAACTGAGTCGACAATTACACACACTGGCTCTGGATGAGTCCTTGGCTTTAGTCGAGGAGAGAAGTCGAAGTCGAGCAAATGTATTCAGAAATCCTTACAGTCATTTTGGAAGACCAGATGTACACCTTCTCCCTAGTGGACCTGGGACTGGGAGTCAACATCAACATGTCATCAATTATCATCAGTACACGACTTTCAACTTAGATCATGGTCATGGTCATCCCAGTCCTTCTATGAAGGTACATTGAATCCCCAATAAATAATATAAAAAATGATTCACTTTATTCCACTCTAGCAATCCTCGTCACTTGTCTTTTTGTTTTTGCAGAGTCAGAAAATCCAGGAGTATCCAACTTTCCGGATTTGTGAAGTTCGTCCTCCTTCAATAGAAAAGGTGAGTCAGAGAACTTTCATTTTCGTGTCATGTGCCAACATATTAATTTTTTGCTTGCATTTATGCTCTGCTTCTCATATTTCTCATTTGTCTCTTATTTGTTACAAAAAATCATAAATACACCCAAATTTTTTTCAGACAGGGATTACAAAAGAATTGTGATTATTTTCTACACAAAATTGCGGATTGTTTAATCCAAAAAAACTGAATTGAGAATCACATGCATAAATCACTAGCTTTTATAAAATTAGAAAAGCGATTCTGAGATTATGCTTCGAGCAGTGAAAAGACAGGGAAATCCAATCTTTTGGAAAAAATTGATGAGTACAGCAATCAATGTAATGTATATCAAAATACATAGTAAAAAGTGTATAGGAAATCATTCACCACAGTCCTATAATAGAGGATTACGACCCTGTAACCAAATGTACGGGTTTTAATGTGCGATGAATGGCTAACTGAAATCAAAAATCAAATCCTTTCCCCACAAGTAAAAAATCCTTTCTCGTACGATGAAGTACGAAAACTTTCCTGCTCCTCCATGAATGGATTTTTTCTGTTCATTTGATGTTCTCTGAGTACAATGATAAATACATGGGTAAAACATAATCATCCAGAACTTGACAATGACCTTTGAGGAAGAGAATAAATGACAAAAAACGAAAAATAATCGGATTGGTGGTGGGTTTTCCCAAAATCCTGCAAATGACCCCCGTCTCTGGTCATTATCATCAATCCAATGGAATTAACTTATTAATTTGCTTGTTGAGAAAAGTAATGATCATATTATAATTGCTTTTGTTGTCCGTGGCCAGTTATTGGTTGACTGCACACTGTCGGAACAAATTTAGAATGCGTACCGTATTTTCTGTAATAGTACCCAGGGCTCTTTCTATTTGATTAACATGCAAGGACTACGGTGGACAACTCTCAAGATTTGGGAAATTTCTAATACGTCCTATTAGAAGAAATACGGTAATGTGTGTAGGGTACAGTCCTCATCTTGTTGCATAACGTAACCTTGTCCTGCTCAATGCATTTACTCAGATACAAGGTATATAAACTGTTCAACCACGTAACTAGTTTGCTATTATTATATCACAACCAAAGTCTAGTCAAAATAAGAGAGAGAGAGAGAGAGAGAGAGAGAAAGGGTAATCCACCTTTTTTGCAAGAGATGTGTAGGTGGACCACCCGTAATTGACCATTAAATAAGATTGGATTGTTGTTGAGCAATATTCTGGAAAGGAATAGTTATTTAAATTGACAAGACAAGGAGCATACAAGATGAGAGGATGAGAGGGAAAAAATCTTTAAGAAATCCCATCTTTTTCTGATTGTTTGTTTTTATTTTTTACAAATCAAGTTTTTGATGTGGCTTAGCTTTTGTACTTTTTGTGTTTTGTTTAAATGACTGATTGTTTGGAGAATATTAGGTATTTTTTGCTCATCAAAATTGACAGAACAGTACTTCTTTCATGATGAGATAAATTTTCAACAAGATTTATGGTGAGAGAGCGAGTGGAAAAAAATTTTTTTCCCCTGACCACTCACTCCATTTTGCACGAATGGGTAGCGTGTTCACAGTGTGAACCAGCTCTTGTCCATCATGAGTTTATCATATTAACCAAAATAGGTACATTTTTGGTAAGGATCTTCAATTAGAAGTCACATTAGAATAATACATGTCCGCTCAAACGAATCAAGCTTCACACACTCACACGTAAAGAAATAAATGTTCAAAATGCTTTCATCATACTCCATTGTCATGAATATTAAGTTGATGAAAAAAAAAACATGTCCTTCCATTCCACATAAAACACACACACACACAAACAATTTCTGGATTTACTGCATTGTCACACACACACACACACACAAAATTTTCCCTATGTACACTCTCATGTATTCGGAAGGAAAATGTATTATATAAAAACATAGAATTAAATTAAAGGATGAGGATGTGACTTTACACAAAAAAATCCACCATTTTCTTTCTATATTATAATCAGAGTTTATAATTTAATTATTTGACTACATAATAATGATATAAGAGATAAAAGGTGGCCATTGACATTTTTTACGTCTTTGAAAGGAGTAACTTTTCATAATAATATAATGTATCGTACAATTACAATTACGGAGGAGGATGAGGGATGAAGGAAACTACTTGAACTTACACTGCGTACAGACTCTCTTGTCAGTCCGTCTCCCTCCCGTCTCCTCTTATTAAGACAATCTCACAGGTTGTCAGTAATTAGAAGTCATGTTTACAAAAGGAATGGGAGGGTTAAGAAAGTCATACATAATGATATTCTCCTTTAGGATGATTTTGTAAAGAGACGATGACGATGATGATGACTAAGGACTTGTGTCTGTGACAGTGAGAGGAGGAGGGAATGGGATTGTATTCAGAAGCTAATTTCATAATTTCTGTGCGTGTTGTTGTTTGTAACACAGTAGGTAAGGGCAGAGAGAGAGAGAAAGAAAAAAGATTGACAGGCTTTTCCTCTCTTTAGAGTTGGCTTGAGGGTTGACGTTAGTTAGTTTAAGGAGGAGGAGGGGAGTTATAAATTTAACTTGTTCTTTTGTTATTCTTCTGTTTGTGTCTACTCAGAGTTGCGCATCACACGGCGAAATGTTAAAACTCAATGACCACACAATTTGACATTGACCTTCGTCCCCCTGTCTTTCTGTGTGTGTGTATGTCTCGCTCTCGTAATGGTTGACATTCAATTTTGGTGGACGGTGAGTGATGAATAGGGAGTACTTATTTTTTATGTACGACTATGACTAGAGTGAGATATGTGTATACTTGTGGCGGCGGAGACAGTCCATTAACTTGTCTGTGTGTGTTTCTGAACAGTCTGTAATTACATGTGAATTTCATAACTAACTTTTGGTATGTACCCTATCCTGATGTGAGTGATGTACATTGGACACATTACATAATAGAGTCCTGTGTAACAATTCTCTTTTGGACACAAACACACACACACACACAATGTATTTCTGCTCTGATGACATTTTTTCCACGCTTCCTCCTCCCTCATTGTCATTCAATCTCCAGTGTGTGTGTATGCTCATTCCCTTAATGATTACACCACACACACACACAAAGGTACAGAAGTAAAAAGTAAAAACGCGCAGTGACGACTGGTAAAGGTAATTGGCAATTTTTTAAACGAGAGAGAGAGGACGGGAGGGAATAAAGTGACTTGTTTTGATAAAAAGGGAGTTTGATACCAAACTCTCTTCTTCTCTTTTATTATTAGTCACGGTATAGTTCCCTCACGAAACTTTTCAGAAAAAGGAGGAGGAAAAAAATGATGATATAATTTTTAAGAAGAATTGACTCACTGTGGCCTCTTCACTTTACTTTTGTGTACTTTACAATTACATTGTTTTGTATTTTGACTTTTGGTTCATCTTCTCTCTCTCTCTGGTTGTCGGAAAGGTTAGGCGGCTATTAATCTTTTTAGACTCTTCTCCACCTTTCCATGATTTTTACACAGTCTCATTATCTACTGATAGTTGAAGACTCACTTTTGAGTACTGTTTAGTATCAACTGGGATGTTTGTGTGTTTCTAATTTTTTGAATGCTCCTGTTGTATCATGTGCTGTAGTAATTTATTTGTGTGGTACATAATAATATATATTTTGTTTGTCTTCTTGTGTGTCAACGTCAACGTTGACCTTTGTACAATTTTTTTGACCTTCCATTGTGGGAAAATGTGAGGTTGAGCACGAGGATGAATTTTTTTATGGAGTAGGGAAAGACTACATTTTAACCATGTCCATGTTCATCTCTCTATATATTGTACACATGGGCAAATAACATGTATCCAGATTTTAACGATGGATACGTTTAAAGTAAAATATTTACATTTTGACAAAAAAATATTAAAACATAATTTAATCTTAATGGCTTCCTTCCTGTAAAGCCAAATCCTTGTCTAGTAAATCCAAACCGATTTACTATCGTTTGTATAGATGAAACCTTCATATTTTTTACAATTTTTCCTTCATACAATTTCATAAATTTTGCTGCATTTTAGAAATAGCCCAGTATCATACACACACAAAATTATATTTGGATTACACGAAGGTCGGAATGCTTTAACGGATCCAATTTGGTTGTCCTCTTAAAATTTGATTTTGTACCATAATTTTAGAATACAAAAAGGGTTCCAGAGAGATCAAAAACTGGTTTACTATGAGTATGCTTTCATTTTGATAATTCAAAATTATTTGTCATTGATCAGGCAAAATTTGTGTAATCGTGTGTGTGTAGTGTGTGTGTGGTGACAAAAATGTTATCTCTATCTCGATCACAGACGAGCTTAAATGAGATTGACGAGAGACAGGGACATGGGATAAATGGACAGGGTCGTGACATAATGAGCGTAAACTCATTTGTACTTATCCTCCTGTGTGTGCGTCTGTGTGTGTTTCCTAAAAAGAAGAATAGTGAATGAAAAAAACAGCCCAGAAATATGATGAGAGAGAACCAGAAATTCTTGAATATCTTGCGCATTTTATTTTGTATTTCCGTCAATCACTTGTCTCTTCTCAGTGCTCACTAAATAAATAAGAAGCCGCCTGCTTGAAACTTCTCTTCTTTATCTCTATCGAGGACTAATGTGCCAATCAGAGGAAAAAAAGATTTGCAAAAATATTATTGGTATTGTACACAGTGTGTACTCACACTAGTCACCACACGAACACACACAGACACACACAGACAAATAGAGAAATTTAATACATTGTCACGTTAATTATGGAAAAAAATGAATACGATTAGATATTTTCCTACGACTCCTTCTTGGTCATAACATTAACATGATCCAGGACCCCAGAGGAAACAGTGTGTACTTAGCCACTGACTGTATAATTTTAATATGGTACGACATTATCTTAATGTCATTACGATTTAACAAAAAACTCAACACTCATTCATTTAACTATTGTCTATAGAGGATTATGTGTGTGTGTGTGATATTGTTGTTGGATCACACTCAAAAATCGAAGGCCTTTAGCGTGAATTCCTCTTCTCCCTCTCTCATTCTTATATTTTTTTGCTCATTTTGCATACTTTCTGCTCTTTCTGCCTCCAACAGATGAATATGTAAGTTGTGTGTGCAAAATTTGCAAGGGGAGAAGAAAAAAAGAGTTGAGAGCCAAGGTAACTTGCATCTATTTGCCCCACTAACCATAATTTTCAATATAATTCTTATTCTCAAATAATATTATTATGTATGATTCTCTCTCTCTCTCCTCCTCCATTGACACAAATTTAGCCTTGTTTGCAAAAAATTCTGCTTCACCATTTAACCTTTGCCATTCAACGTGGTGTGTGTGTGTGTTTAGCGTGCGTCTTCAATTCATTATTTACGACCAATTATGTGTCGTTTCTTTTTTATTACTTGTCTTGTTTCTCTTCTCTCTTCTCCATTCTTTTTGACGATGACAACCCTCTTACTACCAAACTAAATAACGTTGGTCCAAGGAAAAGTATTTCCAAATGTTATCACTACTGTGTGTGTGTGTGTGTTTTCAACTAACAAATTAAATTAACTGTGTTAATGACGTTGATTCAAAATTTATTTGAGACAAAAACCATAAAATTACATTGTAAATGCACTCCCTATTTTGGTGGCCAAAATTTATTAGCTTTTTTGTCTCAATTAAATTATCACAATTTGGATTGGCGTGAAAGATGTAAAATGTGTGAGAAAAAATGAATGCATGCTATCGCTATCTTTTGTTTCGTGGACACTGGATATTCAGACTTGAAGACTCCATTTAAATTTATTGACGTCAGTCAATCAGAAACAGTTAAATTGTGAGAGGATATGAATAATTAAAACAATTCAATTAATTAAATGGATAAAAAATGATTTTAAGATACTACTTGAACCACGTCATCCAAAGGAAGAGACTTGTTACTAATTTGAACTCACAAAAACATGCAATCAATTTTTAATTATGTTTTAATTAACCTGTTGTTTGTTTTTTAGTACTAAAAAGTTTTTTTCTTCCATCTTTTTCTCTTTTTAAAAAAAAACTTTTAATTATCTCAAATATTCCGTGTTTTGAAATTCCCTTCATGTCAATCCTCATCAAATTAAATTTTTGAAAAACTTAATGTCTGACAATTGACTCCACTTTCCAAAAAGTCATTTCCTTCAGTTTTACATTAACATTAACTAAATTGATAGGAAATCAAATGTCCATATCGATTTCCCTTCAAAATAAATTTCACTAGAAAATGACTCACGTCAATAATATAGAAAACTGGGATATTTTTGATGTATGCAAATGCAGGTTTTGTAGGGTGATGTGTGCAACCCTGTAATATACAATTTTTCTGTACAATTTTGATGTGCTATTTGAACTTTGACTAACTGAAGTGGAGAGAGAGAGTATAATATTGAAATCTTTCCAAATTGATTATAATCTGATCGCTTACGTAAAAGTGATCACGATAGAATACGTAGTGACGATCACCCATAGTCAATGTATTTCTCTTGGAAAAATAATGTGAATCATCTTTCTCTCTAAGTGAGTGTGTGTGTGTATTAATGAGGATCGTCAAAGTACAAAGAACCAGTTTCCTCCTCTCCTCCTCCCAGGAATCAGAAAATGTCTCACAAAATTGTGCATTGAGGTAGTGCAGATAAAATTCATTGAATATGCAGTGACTTGCAGTGGGTGCAACAGATACACATCCAAATTACACCATTCATTCCTTGATTGACGTAAACCGTCTGGGGATAGTCTGTGTATTCACTCGTACTCGTAGTGTGTCCTCCCCTGTTAACTACAATGTATAATGATGCCCCAATAGAAAATTTATTCTTCTCCATTTCCAACACACGCAATAATCATTGTTCACATTATTATCTTTTCCCTTTTGATTAATTTCCTTATTTGTCTCTTCATCCTCCATTACTTCTGTTGACGTACTTTGACAACACGAATGACGCTCAGTGGATTTAACCCTCTTCCAAGTAAAATCAGTGTAAATTAAATTAAATTAAATAGTAGTCAAGTTTATCCTTGTCCCTGTCGTTTTTTGTAAAAATGTCCAATTCAGGGAAAATATTTGTCAAATGAACTCACACGGCTGGACGTGTTTCCTTTTTTTCTGCTACTGATTCCGCATCATACCAGATGGGACATGAAAAACCAAGTTCAGACACATTGTTAATTGACTCACATTAAAAAAGAACCGGATTTGTATGAAGATTCCTTACACCTGCATCTCGACTGAGTCACACAAGCCTAATTTAGTCAATTTGTACAATTTCAACCTTTGCATCTTAATGAGAGCTTCCAAAAAAAATAGATGGAAAAACTTGATGTTGGAGTTTCCTCTCCTCTCCTCATTCAAATTAATTTTAATTTTTAATCAAAATTAATGGATATGGTCAACTCTCAGAATTTTCAATTTCATGTTCACCTGTTCTGACGAATACAATTTGACTGGCTCACACTTACATACAAAATATATATTGCATTTTAAAAGATATGAAATAATTTTTAAAGGCATATTAAAATTTACTATGTATTAATAATGTGCAAATACTAGACACATAACAAAAATGTAATGTTCAATTTGTACTGTTAAAACAAATGTAGGGAAATCAGGAAAAGAGATTTTTCCCAGTGAACTTTCTCAGATTTTCCTCAATCAGTTTAGAAAGAGGAAGAAGAAATTGTCATGCACTTGTCGCATATTTGTCAATGTTTTTGATGATGTAACACTTTTGTATTGTCAACGGCCCATTGCATTATCTTGGATTACATTTTACATTCTATCAGGCTTCTCTGTTAAATGGTTCTTCTTTCCATTGTGTACACAAATTCTGGTGTACACAAATGAATGTTGGAAATGTCATTTACTCGTTCCTTCGTCTCATTCTCTTCTACTATTTTTTCCCATTAATTTGGGTATGTATTTTCCTACACGAACCAAGTTGAGCTTGGAGGTTGCGGTGTCATATAGGGAAAAATGGAAAGGATTTGAGTGAAGAGATGACAACAAATAATATTTATCATCTGTACACTCTTTTCAATAATCTTACCCAACGATAGTTCCTCATTACATTCAACACTCATGACGACAACCAAAAAAGAATGTATTTTGTACTTCGGTAAAATAATTATGAGAAGGTGATCGAAAACGATGGTGACGAGATGAGAGAGGAATTTTTTTAGACGATTTAATTGCCTGTGAATGTAAAAGTAGTGAGATTAAAGGATGGAAACTAATTACTAATGTGGACGCAGTACCTCAACTCTAAACTTTGACTTTGGAAGATGGGTGGAAAAAGCCATGGCTTTAAGTAGACAAGTCAAGAAAGTCAAAGTTTTTAAAAACTGTGCTTGTGTGTGTGTGTAATTATGAGTGAGTACAAGTACATCGACAATACATAATGACAATGATCATCATGTAATATTATGGAGAGCAGAAAGAGGAGAGGAGGAGGAGAGGAAGGAAGAGTGAGTTCCTCCGCCCATAAAAGAGAAGAGAATGGTCATGTTGATGACAAGAATGACGACTACAAATTGACCAAATGACCTGAGCCAACAACAATCACTTTCACCTCTCATATTTTTCTTCAAATATGTAATACTACCTTCTCTCTCGTATTACATATCTTAACAGGGTTGTGAGTAGTGCAGACGTGTGTGTGACACCCACGGCATGCCCCATCAAAATAAACATAAGAACAATGTTCAAACGCAAGCATCCCTATATTTTATATATTTATAGACCTGTCCTAAATGTCCATATAGAATTATGAGACTCTTTTGTCTATTTTACATTGAGCTTTATAATTTAAAGGATCATGTGCTTTGGTTCAAATTGCATGGATTTAATATGTACAATCTGCATTTCCATTGTCTAACACACTCACATCCATACAAATATAGTGTGTGTGCTTAGCACATAGGATCACCCATGGAAAAACTGTAGGTTATATGGACTACTCTGTAGTAATTTACAATATTCCGTTAGATATTTGCTTAAATAATAGTTCCAAGCAACGAAGCGACTAACTACTATTATTACTTGTTGGTTGAGCATGATTACACATGTACAGTCATATCCATTACTTTTGATTTAATGCAACCCCTCTCTCTTCATAATTCTGACTGACATTCTAATGCTTCTCTCTCTAAAAAGAATCCTACATGACATTTAAAATTGACAACACACACACACACGTAATGAAAGATATCCTCCACATCATATTGCCTCACACTGCATGACGTTAGTTACCAATATAAATTATCCATCCTCTCTTTTCTAACTCCAAATTGTCTGTGGTGTATTAAAAGGCAATTAGTAAATTTTAATTTTTGTCGTGGAAAGACATGTTGGTTTTTCTATTTAGTCGTGTGCTTTACAACTACCACACACAGACACGCACCCACACTCACTCAAACACTCTCACTTACACTTTATGTACATGTGTGGAAGGAAAGGATGAAATATTCGTCATGTGACATGACATGACAAAAAGTGCATGTCAAAAATTATTTAACAACTGACATTTTTACGTGCCGATGAATAATTAACATTAATTCATTTGTGTGTGTTTGTCATGGTGTGGTTGTACTAGGCAGGAGATGACCTGCTGTACCTACCTCTAGTCACTTACACTTTCTGCCAACACAATTTCAGTTAATTTTGATTCCCCCTCTTCATATCCATCTATTAAATTACATCCACATTTGTTGAAGGCTTGACGACCTTAAATATATATATATATATATATCTCACTGTCCTGTGTACTTTTCTACATCCTCCTGAAGGTCTAGTAGGCTAACACATAGGCACATTATGAACCGAACGTGCTTTGGAGACTGCACCTCTACAGCTTATACGTAAATACTATTTACTAAATATTAGGCAGGAAAATTTGGAAGAAAGGAAAAAATGGATAATTATTCTCTCCAACGGAGATAACGAACGATTCAGACAAGATGAAATGATCAGTCGGCATCAACTTTGTCCAAAAAAAGAATTCTCTCATTTCACATTCCCTGTCAAAGGAAAAGAGACAAAATTTTGGACTCAAAACTGATTTTTCTCATGTAATTCCAAAGTATGGGACCAATAGAAATCACAAATCACTGTGTATTGTATTGTAAGGACTGATATTTCTAGTTACATCTCGACAGAGTCGGTATAAACCAGAATATGATGGTTTATTACTATAAATTCCTCCCCCTCCCTCTGTCCATGTCTCTTTATTTGAGATTGTGATGATGTAAAAGGATGAACTCTCTCTATAAGTAAATGAATGCGTAAGTGAGGAGGGAAATGAAAAGGACGAAAGGGAAGGGCTGGGTCACGGTTCCCTAACTTTCTTTCTCACACTCAAACGTTGACTTGTCCTATTATTTTTGTTCCATCTTTCCATGTACTTTCAGCATTGAATTTGACTCGCCATTTTTTCCTCATCTTCATCCTCCCTACAATATGTACTCTGTACATTATGCTATGTGTTCGTATGTAGTGTGTGTGTCCAGACAATTATCTCTTTATTCCATAACACACACGAGACAGTGTATGAATGTCAGCTCCACTCAAAAACTCCTTCACACCCAAATGAATTTTGTCCAACTTGTTGGAAACCTCAGTCCTCACTTTTATTATTTTTCCTTTTTCTCACGTACCGTATTCTCTTGTTGAGAAGACTCCGGGTTCCTTGGTAACGTTTGACCCATTTTGCATACTGTCCCACACATAAGGTGTAGAGTGTTTGTGTGTGAAGCTGTGAACGTGTTGACTATTGTGATTTGACTTTTCAAATCTGAAAAGTCTATATCTGAAATTGAGGGCCCCACCAAAATAGACAGATTACGGTTAAGAGGATTAATGGAAATCTTGTGCATACAATGGATTATTCACTTACAATTCCTGTACAATGAGAATCCCTCATACTTTACCATACCAATCTTACATGGCTTTTATTTGTAGTTTAATTATTTGTGGTGGAATCTCACAGGAGGGAATTTTTTTGGACACAAAATTTACCCTCAATGAAGTGATCCTTAAAACTATTTGTTGTTCAAAATCATAAGCATAAAATCCATTGTAAAAATATTTTTATTTCATTTGAAAAATTTTGTTTGTGGAGACGGTGCGTTTAGTGAGAGTATGAAGAGGGACACATACGCATACACATGGAAGAGAAGACAAATTTAGAATGAACCTGAATTTCCACATTTTTGTTTTGTCATTTTATTAACATCAATTCATCTCTTCTGTAGAGTCAAAATGTTTAGACAGTCCACAATCTCTTCTCCTCCTCCTTTATTCCTTTGAAGATGAAGTGCGACACTTTTTTTCATTCCCCTTTCACTAATTGAGACCGTGCAAGAAGATGAGCTACAGTGAGTGTGTGTGTGTGGTGCGGAATTAATTGAAATTATTTTTGTCAATGACAAATATAAGTATTGTGACAAATGAAACTTGAAGGTCAAGACGAAGTCCAAGTGGGAATGTTTTTTTGTAAAGGAATAAAAAGAAGAAAAATTTATTTTGTCACAAAAAAACTGACAGTTTTTTCCTTTCTTTTGAGATTGTTTTTCCAAGTTTACTCTCACATACGTAGAAATTGCTTTGGCTGGATTTTGTATGAAACCAGCTGGAACGAGAAATTTTGTTGATTTTTTTCCCTTCTCAAAAAACTGCCTACGTATATGGTACATATTTTGTGCATCTTCCAAGCAAAGTGTAGTAACATTAGAGAAAAACAATTTGTGTTGTTTTTTGTCTGTTTCTATGATTGATAGCTCTCATAGTCAGTTATCAACACTCAATTCTTGATCTGTTGACGTAGTCACACTGACACGCAGAGAGATGGGTTGTCCATTTTATTATAATGTCGCCTACCTACCTCACTTGTACTTTCCTTACCTTGAACCATTTGAAAGGGTTTAATGGTTTAGTCAAAATTGGTGTGGTTACACAGTCAGTGTACAATTTTGTACTTGTACACACACACACACACATTGTACAGGATGGATAATGTGCCAGAGAAAATGGTGTAGAAAGGGAGACTGAATTGAGAGTGACTGCATGACGTGTTCCAAATTTTTGTCAAATGTTTTTCTTCCACGCTTCTTCGTCTCGAAGATACAAGCCGAACAAACCCTCCTCCTCCTGCCTAACCCAAATATTTACAGAATCATATAATAGGAATACAACAACCCACCCTGTGAAATATTGTGTCAAACTGTGACTAAACTTCACGCACCTCTCTTATTCCTTATGACTTTACGAGTATACAGAGAATGTCTTCCATAGCACACACATCCCTCTTTGTGTGCGTGTATGTGTGTGTGTGTATGTATTGTATTGTAGTCCAAGACAATCGGGAAATACGAGAGAGTGTGAGTCAATGTTTGTGGAAATGAGGTCTCTGTCACATGGCAGTACATACAAAGTAAAAATTGGTCTGATCGAAAGTTTAAACTCTCAATTTGACACAATAGCTTCGACTTTTATGTACTTGTGGAAAGTGGAAAGCCCGAGAAAAGGAAAATATGTTCACTTCTCTCCTCCTCCTCTTTCTCGAACTCATAAATGACACATAACTATGAATAGGACAGTCAAGTGGGGTTAACTTTTCCATTAGTCAGTCTTGACAATGGAAAGTTAAATTTTCCTTCCCATTAAGAACGGTAGTTGTGTGTGTGACCCGAATGTTGTACATACAAGGGTCATTAGGGACAATGTCGGTGGGTTTGTACGTGGACACACGCATTTGAATGGTATGAGGTGCTCTGCTTTGCTTGTAATGTTTGCGAAAGTATTTAAACAATGAACTGATGACTCTGTAATATTATTTTATAATTCTATTAAATATTTTTTTAATGCAAATTTCAGTTTCTCGAGATTGACGAAGGATGGTGGGATTTCCGTGCCCCTGCTCTTGTCCTTCCGGGTAAGTCTTTTGATTGATAATGAAATCCTCGTACAGTTGTTAATACTTAATATAAATTTGTCTTTGTAAATTATTTAATTACTTTTTAATTTAAGGTGACACAATGCCTCCACTCTGTACTCGTAACACTCTCTTCTCCCCAGAAGTGTTTTGGGCTCTCCCATTACTTCCTGACTACTCAGCTGGTAAGAAACGTCATTCCCAAAAGTAGTAGTACCTCTTATATTTCTTTCATTAAAAAAGGTTGACTGACAGTTAAGAACCAATTTAATTGATTTTAAGTGGATATATAATTATTTGCCGCATCTGATGACATAAAAAAGATTTGATAGTGTTATGACAGGTACAATCTCCTTTGTTTACACTCCACTTCATTATCAACGAAATCTTATGATGATCTGCGTCATATACAACTACCTACTCGATCGATACACTGTCTCATGACTGTGTGTGTGAACACAGTTATTAAGTTAAAATGTGTTTCTTTTATTTTGTACTTGTGTGTTTGCGTATGGAGTCGTAACATTCGGTAATGTATACATTGGTTATCACACACAAACAAACATCTGTACGAGTATTAATAATGTGTCAATTTGTGGTGATGGTGGAGGTAGGGATTACGAAGTAAAACGAGAGGCGTTGTTTTTTTGTTCACTTGTTGTTGTTGTTGATTTGTCACCTTCATATTTTCAGTTTCATTTGATTAGAGTAGGACTCCTAACTATTTTCTATTGTTTTTATCTATTACCATTATGACAGACAGTCAAAAAGACGCACACATATGTATACAGACAGACAGTGGGTGTGATGATAATATTCTTCATTCAAGTCCTCACAATAGATACGTATTTTTCCTTTGTGATGGAAGACTGCAGATTGAGGGTACGTAAATATAAGAGTGACACAAGGAAACAGGGATCTCCTTTCCGGTTATTGATATTTGAGGTGTTACACGGGCAAGGGTTAATGTTTGTGTTATGAGGCAATAATATGAATAAATATTATTGAGTATCATGTTTACAACTTCCTTGTCAGAGAATCATGTCTTCTCTTTTTGTGGGTGTGTGTGTGTCGTGGGATTCCTCAATTTTTTAGAATATTTATATCGTTCTTATATTTATTTCATCACATAACATTCAAAGATGGGAAATGATTTTTAGGATTTATTTAACAATTTTGACTGTCTCAGCTCGTTCTAACCTATAATCTCGTTGATTGATGTGAAATAAAGACAAGATTGTGAAAGATGTGCTGTATTGTGTGTGTTTGTGTACACGGAGGAAAAGAACATAATTTTGATGATCAATTTTGATTTACAGGGGAAAGTGATGACTTGCCTGATGTCCCACAGAATGCATCCAAAATCCCTCCGTGGTACGTCCGAGGTCTCTTTTCACAATCCCTTTTGGGTGACTTGGGTGGTTCTATCCGTCTCACTTTGTCCCGGGTCCCAACTTTACAAGTGTAAGTGACTATTCAAATCCATTTTTTATGTGTACTATGAACTCAGATTATTTTAGCTTAGATGGGACAAGAATGAATTGTTAGATATTAATGTGGCACATCATAAAAAATTATTGAGGCGGTATCATCTTATGACGGTCTTATGTAATTATTCAAACTGACGCCTGACTAAAAAAGGACAAACCCAGAGGTTTAAAAAAGTAAATAAAATCAAGCTTAATGAGGATCATTAATTTCAATGGGATATTAATCCGACTAAAAGGTTTTTTTTCCAATTATGACCACATTTAGAAAACACTTTAATTTAAAGCCTCCCCTTCTACAAGTTGGAGTATTAAATCTGTCGATGCAAAAAGGGTGACGAATTGACGTGTGTACGCAATTTATTTTTGCGTTTCAGTTCTTACAAACAGGGGAAAACCAATTTTTATTTCTTTTCAGACTTGTTTGTGAAAAAAGTCATCTCGTACATCGTATTTTCATGATGATTGTGTACATGTATGTGTAGGGAAGAGAAGAGAGGAGGGAGGAGATGAATTTGTGAAGGGCAACTGATACAAAAAGTTAATGCCTTTATACTTTATGTCCATATATACATGTATTTTAACACATGTTTGATAACCCAAACATGATGTGTATTTTAGTTTGAATTCCTTTTTTTGGTATCAAGTCCAATTTATCTTTTTAAATGAGGAAAGGAGGAGAGGAGGAAGAGGAGAAAAAAAAATTTCCGCATTAATTTTTCTCAAAATCTCATGGTCCAGTACTCAACAAATTTACAGATGACACTTGGTAATTTGAAAGATATATCACTGTGTAAGAAAGAAAGAAAAGCCATATTATTAGTAGTATGACCATGTTTAAATAATGAATTGTCCTATTCAACAGAATTATTTCTGACTAAACCTTTTTTTTCCTCCACACCGGATCTTTTGTTCTACACACGTTTGACAATTGACGTCAATCGAATTTAAGCCTCACAAAAAAGTAGGAATGGGCGAACAATGATTTATGTCTCATGTCATATACCTCCTGTTTAATGTACTTTGAGCATAACCAAAAATAATAGAAATGTACACGGGCTTGTTGAAAGTCAGGGCTGCGTGTGGCAGTCTGAATCACCTTTTCCTGTAATTATCCGGGCCTCTTCAGACGATTTTTACGTCGTTGAGCATGATCAAAAAGTAACAAACATTCACTCACAAACACGCAGACTTGTCTTGAAGCAGATCTTAACCTTGACAGTCAAACCGACGACGAATTTCAGTCCTCATTATTCATTACATGTTCCACAATTGAGCAAAAAAAAATTTTTTCATTGTCATTGACAATCTGTCAATGATAAATTGCAATAGATTTCCAGGGAAAAAAGCTAATTAAATTGTAGTTGTAGGTTCTAGACAATAGCTATTGGAAATATTGAAAAAGTTTCAAACAAAAAAGTGGTAAATGACGTACAACTGTTTTTTAAAATATCTAATCTACAGGAATCAAGACAGCTACGCCAGTGACTACGATCCGAATCTTTTGAAGGAGACTGGAACCTCCGGTAGTAGTAGTAACCGAACTGGTTCATCAAAACTGTTGAAACGATGGCACTGTCGTTCCCGTTCCACTTTCCGTTGTCTCCTCCTCATGGCCAAAGAGTTGTCCAAGTCAGTGTACATGGCTAAGCATGACTTGTCCATCATTGAAGCTTGGGTGATGGACCTCAAAAGTATTCACTATGCCGAACCACCCATGTTACCCAAACGTCGTTCTCACACAAATCCTTGCCTGGGTGCGGATGGTCTTCATGGTGTGTCCTTCTATCCATCACTGGAACCAAACAAAGATTTCACCACCCATGAGTACATTGAAAAGCGGAACGAAACACTCAAAGAGATTGTGACCCGGATCGCTGCTGAATCTTCTCCATCCAATCAAGGTTTGAGAGACAAACGTGAGACAGAACGACCTTTAGTAAGTGGTGGTGGTGGTTCGGATGTGGCTGTCAATTTGACGGCTCCTGAAGAAAATGCTACTTTCGCTCCAGTTGACTGGTCAGCTTACGTCCCGGATACGGACAAAGGAGTCGAAGCGGAGACACCCATCAAACATACCCCACCAAATGCTGGAGACTCTGACACTTATCTCAATTCTCAACAACAACTTCATCCTCCCTCCGTCCCTAGTAGTCCCTCTCAAAATAATAATAATGGAGAGACGGCAGTCAAAACCAAGAGTCCATCTACTCAACGAAGTGAGGATTTTGTTTACCATCATGTCATCCTGGGTGATCCTAGTGACATTGACACCTACTCCCGCCGTATACTCCCACTAGTTGATAAACCTGTTTTCCCTTCTCGTCCTGGTTACGGTAGTGCAGCTTTCTCTTCCTCATCTTCTGTGTCCACTCGGAGTGGAAAACAATTCAGAGCATTTTTACAAGAAATTGCAGCAAAATCCGCGGATGGGTCTGGGGCAGACGAATTCCCAATTGTGAAAGCTATTGCAGAGAATATGTGTCCTGGCTACGGTCCTCTCATCCCTTACCAACCGAATTTCAAATACCAGGATACACTTCTCATTGTCGTTTTCACCAATCAACATTATGACCTCATCCCAACATTAGAAGTTTTGTACAGATCTGCTTTCCCCAACATCCTTTATTGTGGTCATCCTCACGAGTCCGTCGAAATATTTTTGAGAAAATACCAGTCTGTGGAACATCGGTCATTTAGCTTTCTCCCTACTTACACTCGAGCAACATATGAGTGTGTGCTGGGAGCCATGGAAATGAATTATGAGGTCAAAGGGTACATGGTAGTCACGGATGAGACACTCCTCAACACATGGAACCTTCCTAATTTAGATATGAACAAAATTTGGGTCAGTTCTTCAGGCTATGACAAAGTTACAAGAGGATCTTGGTCAAAACTTGACCCTGGTGGTCAAAAATTACCTCGTCTTCTAGATGGAATTGTTGCCACTTGGAAACTCTTCTCCTACATTCTGATTGGACAAGACTCATACCAATTTTTAGAACCTCGTGGAATCAAAAGGAGAAGAAGTGTCAATTTGAATGAAGGTTCAGAAGATGAACCAAAAGCAGAAGAGTCAATTAGAGAACCAACTATTGTGAATGAAAGTTTGGAAACTGGTGAGACAGCCTACATTCAAGGTACAAATTTCCGATGGGATCACAAAACAAATTCTTCCGTCAATATTGATGCTTATGGAAATGATGAGGAGAAAAATTCAACTCGACTTGAAATGGATAAGAATAGTGATTTACTTCCATCAGATTTTGATTACCTCAAAAGTGCCATTTTCAGCAATAGTAAAGATAGAAGGATGAGCTTAGATAATGACACATCTCCCGGCACCTCGTCGTCCGACTCTGACACTACAGAAGAGGAAGTTTTTGTGGGTGAACATGATGAAGATAATCGACCACTTGAATCATTAGGACTTGATGAAAGTATTGGAGGACCATCTTCACCAGCTCCAGATGACAAGGTCACAGACGGGAGTGGAACATTGACCGATCCCATGCTCATCACTCCAACAGAAGAATCCCTCGAAAACTCAACAATGTTATGGCCCATTCCAGATATCTCCAAGACAGAGGAAACAGATGGATTCTCTTCCACAACAACAAATCCAGAAAGTTCAGTTGGTGTCCCCCTGTACCATGTGGAACATGTTGAACCTCCTACTCCACCCACTTGGCACAAACCAGAAGATGTGTCCTCAACCCCTTCTACCCTGGAGAAGGAAAAGAGTTCAAGTATTAGTCCACCAACAGAAAATATTGGGAGTGTTGGTAGTAGTGGTGTAAGTGTTGGGAATGACAAGACAGTGGGACAGGATACAGATGCACCACCCAGTGCACCAGGGAAAGAAATTAATAATGTCCCACCTACTAGTAGTCCCTCATCCACCGAACGCGGGACAGAATCTGTCACCATGAGCTCTACTCTCTCCTCCGGTTTTAATGATGGAAGCTCCACACCTCTGGACACAGCGGATTTAGAATTGAGAAATGATATGGAAGCGTTGTTGGAAGTTCTCCATGAAGTCTACATAAATATGATTGCACTGGTGGGGAGTTATCAGGAGAATAATGAAGAGGTTCGGAACATGGAGTACAGCTCAGAGGGTACGGCAGCATTTTTTAAAAAAAAAATTGTGATTACACACAGAATAAATTCTAATGACGTTATGTATCTAATTTTGAATCACAGGAATGGACGCGAGTTTACTGGAGGACTCAAAATCTCACAGAATTTCACCGAAAGAGTTCCGACACATCCGTTGTACTCTGGTGGACGACGGACATCAGTCCGAGCTGTGTTCCACCCTGAGAACTTACATCAATCTGTTGGGACTAAATATTGGAAGAGACATTCGTCTTTTCCATGACACAATTCCTATGTATTATTTGCCAGTTTGGGCAACCAAACCGTTTTATTCTGTGGCCAATGTACTCCTACACTACGGTGTCATGGATGAGTTGGCCTTACCACTCCTTTTCCGAGGACTGTCCCTCGAGTCAGGTACGTATCCAGAAGAAAGCAAACTTTCACTCACTCCAATGAATCAAACAAATTTTGCAAAAGATTAATTAATTTTGTTTCATTTTTCTTTAGACTGGGTTCACCTGAATAAAACAATGACTGAATCTTCCACCAATCACGGTAGTAGTAGTAGTAGTTCTAGTTCTAGTAGTAGTAGTAGTAGTAATGCTGAATCGAGCAGTTCTTCATCCTCCAAATCCGCAGAAGCTCAGTACATTCACCCATTCAACCTTCACAAAGTCTACAGTGATCCGACTGTACGACAGTTATTTTGTTCCAATTACCTACTACGAGTTTTACAAATGTAATGTCTCGCCAAAATTATTATTTTTTAATTAATTATTATTTTATTACACTAGAACTAGGCCGTAGGTCCTCGTTGTTTGTTGATATCTTTGTACTTGTATAATGACATAAAATAATATTGTATTGTCAAGTTTTTTATATATATTAATTATGTACATATATTAAGTTGGTCATTATTTCCTATAACGCCAAGTATTGTCCTTGTTTTATCACTTTTTACTTATTACTTACAGTAGGCTACAGTTTCATTACATACGTACACTAGTGAAAGTACATATGTAAGCAGTAGTAACGATAAGAACTTTACACGCACAATTTTTAATATATTATTATTATACAATATCATCATTAATATCCACATAACACAATATTATCCTGATGTTTTATAATTCATGTTTTTTTCTACAAAACTAACTACTACATACCACCCACACACACGCACAAGTGTTAACCCCCCGTTCAAATTTAAATGGAACAAAAATTATAACTATTGTTGTGATTGAAATAAATTTGATCATTAGGATTTACAAAATGTACAATATAAATATGTGATTCTAAAAAATTATATTCTTGTAAATTGATTTTACAATAATTAAAAAAATTAACATAACTTACGAGAATACCTGAAGTAATCAAAGTGACCTGTTTTGTAATGTACTTGTCAAGAAGAAGAAAAAGCTTGTGTACGTTAAATACTACAAAATGTT
The DNA here is from genome assembly GCA_009870185.1 of Pygmarrhopalites habei. NCBI lineage: Eukaryota > Metazoa > Arthropoda > Collembola > Symphypleona > Arrhopalitidae > Pygmarrhopalites > Pygmarrhopalites habei. The sequence goes on along the minus strand of WJFB01000785.1, from coordinate 13,080 downwards.
ATGCATCAAAATGACAAAAGATTGAAATTCTCAAGACAATCTATCAAAAAATGAGACAATAATACAATGTTCCATTTAACTGAAGTGATCCTGAATTTTTTTTTGTAAAAGAGCAGTAACTTAATCATACTCTTAATTCCAATTAATCTATATAAGTATCTAATATAAAACAGTTGGTAATATTTTGGAATAATATAATTCATATAGTGTAGTATATTTAGATGATGATGTACCAATTTTACCTTACATGTGATATACAATTTATTAAATAGACATAGAATATATTATTGTATTTGTAGGTGAGGAATAGTGAGCTATTTTCCATTTTGAGCCTCATCCTGATTCATGAATGTCATGTAAAAAAGAGAAATATTCATTTTTAGAAAAACTTCAAGCCTTACTATAGAATCTTATTATGAGTATAATTTTTTTTAAAAAAAAAAAATTTAAAGACACGACAAACTAAATAAACCTCATGTGTTATAAACGTTTCAGCGTTGATGACGACTGAATGGTGTGTACTGTATGTGTGTATTTTTGATGACAGTGTGTGTGTGTTTGTGAACATATCATTATGAATTTGTCTGTGAGAACTTTTAAATATTGTAAACATATTTTGTATATATCTATTTTCATGATCATTTACGTTGGTGTGTAAACCTTCACACACAAAACAAAAGGGAAATCCTCCCCATTATGTGCCGGGCATATAGAAGAAAAAATTTTATTGAGTGAAATTAATAATTTTATTAAATTCGAATTGTTGATTATTGAGTTGAAAAATAATTATACTATATATGAAGCTGAAAATAAAAAACAGCTTGTTGTACTTAACCGTGTTGAGAGTTGACTCTTGACACACACACACAAATAAGAGTATATTATCTTTTTGAAAAAGAATGAAATGAAAAATACTTTGTAAATTTGAGTACTACTATGCTTAATTGTGTTTTAAAATAATCGTCATTAAATTCTTTAAATGTGAGAACACGTCTTACATTGTTACTTGCATAACTGCGAGGGAAGGGGAAGAAAAAAAATTATATTATTATGTTGTGAAAAAGTATTAAAATTCTTTTGAGTATTTGATCCAAGTAAATTGATTGTTCATCGCAGCCCTTTGCATTGATTTTTGATTTGGTTGCATCTCGAAACCATTTAATCAGTTTGGAAATCAAGTGGACCCGGACCCACTCATATTTAAAAATCATTAAGTACACAATCACTCCATATTGCCCGAAAACATGGCTCTTAAGCAGATAAGAGGGAGATAACATTCGCTAATAGAACACTAATGAACAAAATTAGTTCACCCACACAGTCGTTCATTTCAGCTTTGACTGGTTCTCCTCTGGACAAAATATGGCAGTGCATTTAGCCATGTTGTCTTTCGGACTCATGGTGAGTTTTTTTGACCATAAACGGAACACGTCTCATTCAACAATTGAAAACGGATACATTTAATTCCAGATTTTCTGTTTCTTGGGCTTGGCCACTGCTCAACTGCCCACAGTGTACGAGTACTACCGACCTGGAGAAAACCAATCTGGCCTCACAGCAGAATCAGATGGATTTAAGTATAACAAATTATTTTTATCTTTGATTAAAAATAAGTTTTACACCTTTTTATCCCTCCATTTTTTAGATTAAATGGGAAACTCATCAGGGTTGCTAGTGGATCCATTCATTATTTCCGTGTTCACCCGGATTACTGGGTATGAGGATTATTATGAGGACGTATTAATATTTTTCAGTGACAGTTATTTAGCAGTTTATTTTATGAATGATGGCGGTGTAGAGAGACAGGTTGAAACGACTACGGGCAACAGGGGCCAATACAGTTGACACTTACATAGGTTTGTGAAATACTTTTAAATGAGTGAAATTAAAAGTTTATTTATAATTATTTTGAAATTTTTGTGTAGCCTGGAATTTACACGAGCCCGAAAAAGATGTTTTTGATTTTGGAGAAGGGAACAATGACATGTCTTCATTTCTGGATATTCGTAGCTACATAAAAATAGCTCAAGAAGAAGATTTACTAGTCATTCTTCGACCTGGACCATACATCTGTTCAGAATATGAATTTGGGGGACTTCCTAGGTACACATTATATATATATATGTAATATTTGTGTATCTATTGTGCACATACACAATATTTACGGTATGTATTTTCTTGTCGCGAATGTAGTTGGCTTTTGAGAGACCCAAATATGAGAGTCAGAAGTCAGGTATACATTTCAAACATTAATTTTCATTCACATTTTTTATTGTCAGAGATTTTGAATTTAATCAATTCTTCTGATAATATGTATCACAGTATCCCGGTTATCTGGACCGAGTTCAAATATATTTTGACAAACTGATTCCACTACTAACTGACCTCCAATGGAAAAATGGTGGTCCAGTGATTGCCTTTCAGGTAATATTAATCCTAATTAAGGTGATGTATTCCGGAAACAAAAATTATGATTCATTAGCCCTATGAATTCCTCCTACTGTGTTACAGATTGAGAATGAATTTGGAGCATTTGGGACAGAAGAGAAGGAACATTTGGAAGCCTTAAAGGGAATGTTACAGAGTCATGGAATCAATGAATTATTATTTACATCCGACTCACCTTTATCAGGGGCTGACAAAGGAGCCATTCCTGGAGTTTTACAAACAGCCAACTTTAGGTTTGCATCTATTTTTAATTTTTTTGCCATTCCTTAAATTTTGACGCACAATTAATTTTAGGTTTAATCCTCGACTCCAAATGGACCGACTCCTGGAGCTCCAACCAAACTTGCCAATATTTGTTGCAGAATTTTGGTCTGGCTGGTTTGACTACTGGCTCCAAGACTGGCATAGTGAAGAAGCTATTTCCGGTGAAAAGAATTAATTCATTTCTCTGTGTCACTGTAAAATAAAATCGATTGAAGTCTATATCATTTTTGTGTTGGATTTCAGAGTTTAACAACACACTAAGTATAATATTCGAGGAGTATAATGGCTCTGTCAACTTCTACATGTTCCATGGAGGAACTGACTATGGATTCTTGAATGGAGCCAACACATTCCCAGGGATTTTCCCATATTACAGACCCATGACCAGCAGTTACGGTACTACACCATTTTTTTAAAACTAATTCCCATTTTAATTACTTGACCTTGTGTATGTGTCAGACTACAATGCTCCACTGAGAGAATCTGGTCGATACGGAGGGAAGTATGCAGTCATCGTAGAACTTTTGGAAAAATATCAAGTTGTGGAACTCAATCGACCTGAGATGCCACCAGAAAATCCCCGGACAGCCTATTCTAACCTCACCGTTCAAAATTATTTAAGTTTTAATGAAATTGTCAATCAAGTCCCGGCCACCCTGAAATCCGTCTCTCCACTCCCCGTGTCCATGGAAGAACTCCCCATTAATAATGACAGTGGCCAAGCATTTGGCTATATTGTTTACAGAACTAAAGCCATCTTGAACCAAAACTCCACTCTTAATGTAATATTAATTATCATTTAACTAATATTCAATATTTGACTATTTAGGCAATGAAGAAAAAATATTTTTGATAGATTGGACGAGTTCGAGATGAGGCGACTGTCATTGTTGACGGGGAACGTGTGAGTGACTCAGCTGTCCTGGCCCTTCCTGGATTATTGACACGCTTTGGTTATTGGATAACAGAGTGAGTAGAAAATGGTGTGAATATAAAGATGGTTAGAATGTGTGTCTAAAGTTTATTGAAAATTTTGATTGGGCAGTAATCAAACATTCACATTTCCATCGGAAGAGCAAGCGACAGAGAGGACTGTAGATATTCTTGTGGAGAATTGGGGTCGTGTCAATTTTGGTGGTCCAGATGCTTTCCATCAAAAGAAAGGTTTATTCAACCAGATCATCAAAATTGACCATAATGAGGTTGACAATTGGGAGATTGTACCTTTGGAATTTAAAAACGCATGGGTACAAAGGTATGAAGGATTTTATTTTCAAAACATTTTTCTGTTTTTATAAAATAAGATATTGCAAACATTTTTGGAAATATAATTGACTATGTTGATGAAGCCTGACTGGATTTCTGAATGTGAGTTCAACGGAAAATTTGAAAGGGCCTGTCTTGGTTCAATCATCTTTTGAAATTTTGGAAGCTCCTCAAGACACATTTTTGGACATGACTAATTGGTACAAGGGTATTGTTTTTGTCAATGGATTTAATATCGGAAGATATTACAGAGCAGGACCAACTCGAACAATGTATATCCCAGCTCCTCTTCTACGACAAGGGGTCAATACAGTGAGTTCATTTTTTATTAATTAAAGCTATTTGCAAGAGAACTTTCCGTCAGAAACATTGCGAGCAACATTTCCACCGTTTAGAAATTCCCCACCTTTTTTAGACAATAGCCGTATATAAATCGGTGATTCACAAAAAATTAAGTGTTCTCTCTTTTTATCATTTTCAGATAACCATTTTTGAGTCTTTTGAAGTGGGCACACAAATTGTGTTTGTTGACGAAGAAAATTTGGGACCAAGTCTTGGCTAGAATTATAAATTGTCCATTCTTACCCTTATAAATTATTTTTGATGATCTTAAATTATAACTGGACTACATGTTTGATATGAGTTGAGATGAAATTTGTTTAATAAATGCCTCTTATTTAAATATTGAGTGCACTTACGTTATTGTAATCAGTTAAAGTAGTTTCGATTGCGTGGAACCAGCTGCATTCCCTATCTAGTTGTGCTTGAAGGTACTAGCAGTTCTGTGAGTTCCATTAGAGATCTCTGGTAGTACCTTTGATTTCAAATGCACCTGATCATTGATCAACAAAGACTAGCAATCAAGTTTTTCAGTATTTTTGACAAAAACTGTCAAACTGATTAGAGCAATTATATATTCATGTATATCATGTAGGCAAAAAATCCCTCTTTGTGAAGAATTCTCTCTCACTCCACAAGCTAGGGGTTAAATTGGAACCTTCTTTGCTCACAAAGTCTCGCCTCCATAATCTTAACATTGCCCCTTTAAAAAATTCTTAATTACAACAAGATTGAATTTATTGTACAAGTGCATATAATTTTATTTTGCATATCGTATATACTGTGTACACATTTAACAGTTCAATTAAAGACGGAGATATCTCCAAATCGAACTTGAACCAATCATGATTTTTCCCCTATCCAAATTGTCAAGGTGGAACAATGTACTTAAAATTGAGTTGAGAGGAACAAATAAATGAGGAATAATAACAGCAGCAGCTGTAAAAAAAGTGAAGTGAGTAGGAACAGAATTAACATACACATTGACTGTTTGGTTTAATGGACCAAAAATATTGCAATTTTATTGCCAAAAGTTATGGACTGTTCCAAAGCAAACCTTACCATAATTATTATATGACTTAACTTGATCTCTCTCTCTTTTGACATGCCATCTCCAAATTCCCTTCTCTCTCTCTCTTCTAACAAAGAAGTTGTGTGTACGCAAAAACAGTAATACGGAATGACGAGTCATAATCTAAACTTGTTTATCATAATTACGACCGTTGTGTAGTGTACATACGTAATACAATTAGAATTTATTATACTGCATTAAAACTCAACCTCAGTTAAACCTAATAATTTCTAGTCTAAACTTGTTCCCTATTAAATGTGTATAATACAGTAAAAATTACAGTCCCCGGGGATATCCAACTCTCCACACACACACATACACACACACAGTCAGTCAGGGTATACACAAGTACTATAAAAATTTAGTGCAGGGTACAAAGACTTGATGATGATGACGAATGAGGTAGCACAGGGTAATAATGATTTGTACACTGAAAAAAACTGGAGCAAGAAAAGAGGATGTGCAAGAGAATATTTTAACGCAAGAACTCTTCACAGTTGCTATTCAAACTAGATTAATTCATTGGCTGGTTTATTTGTCCCATTATAGTTTCAAAGATAGATGTTGAAGACACAAAACGTAGGGAAATTTTTATTTCTTGTTCTTCTTGGCTTGCCACTCTGCAGCAATATCCCTTCCCTTCTGACCACCTGGAAGCTGATGTAGACCAAATTTGAGAATGTTCTTGCATTCGAACCATTTTATGAAATTGACCTCGGCAGTGTCCAAAACGGCCTGAATATTCTCCGTCTCCAAGAGGGGGATGATTTTGACGTGACGCGAACACACACGAAAAAAGTCAGCGACTGTCAATACATGAAAACAGACATTAGTATCATTTGAAATGAGATTTTTATGCATATTAAGTTTAGATTCACAACAATTATATGTGTATATTAATAGGCTTACCTATTGGACCGTATTGACCTCCAAAGTGTCCAATCATTCTATCTTTCAACTTTTGATTAGTTTGTCCAACATACATCTTGCCGTGATTCATACATGAGGGGTCAAGACAGGTCAATAAGTAAATAATATTATGGGAGTGACAGGTCATTCGCTTCTGAGGAATTTCATGTTTAACATTGTGGAAGTAGATGACCTTGGCCTTACAAAAATGAGCCTTCACACACACATGACAAGTAGGACTGGAACATCTCTCAAAGTGCCCTTCTTCATCTTCTCCATACTCCACCACTCTAATCATGTCAGCAGTCTCCTCTCCCTTCTCTATTGTCATTGGCTTGTAGCCAGTTTTGGCTGATGATGAGCCCCATTGGATTACATGATCAATCGACAAACAATGCTGAAGATTTTCTTCCTTGCGAATTTTCACATCCTCTTTCTCCACTGGCTCAAATTGACAAATATTACATGTCACATCCATTTCTCAAGTGTGACGAGCCTCGTGGACTTTAATGTGGCACTTGGGCATTGACTTGCCACAATATTGACAATCAACATTATTTGGAGATCCATGGAGAAATCCAATGTGTGTCTCTAAGTTACCTTTAAACCAACAAATACATAGAAAGCTGCCATTATTAATGTCATCTATGAAACATCACATGTTGATATAATCGTAATAGTATTATGATCGTAATAGTAATAATAATAATTACATTTTCGGTGAATGAGTCCCCACAATCCTCACAAACAAATGGTCGTTCTTGACTGTGAATCCGGACATGACGAATTAAACCGACCTTTTGTCCAAATCCAAGTCCACATTCTGGACAAATATGTTTTTTGTCATTATTCTCCGTATGCATATTATTACTATGAGCAGTCAGCAGTCCTACACACACAAAAAAAGATAAAACAAGATGAAACTACCTTCACGCATTAGAACATGACCGGGTCACAGGAACGTACCGTTTTTTGACAGATCGGGCCTGGTCGAAAAGGGTAACTTTTTACCCTTTTTACAAAATATCAATTACGGTAATTTGATTAAATTTATTTATTGTTCTTACTTTGAGACTTGAATGTCATATCACAATAAGGACAAAGGACATCCTTCTCATCCTTGTGTGTGGAAAGGTGATTCTCCAATTCGTGTTTAAATTTAAAGGTGAGGTCACACTGTGGACAAGCGAAGGGTCTGGCATCAGAGTGCTTTGACCTAATATATTGTCGGAGCATACATGGTTGTCAATATGACATGTCACATTGTTGACATTGATGACTATATTTATATTTTGGACTATAACTTGCGGATTTATTAATTTTGAAGCCGTCCTTTGTCTCTCCTTCCATTTGTGTCCGAAGGAGAACAAATACTTTCTTCGAAGTAGAGGGTGATGGACCCCCTATTCCCTTTAAATTAATTAAAAAAACATTCATAAATGACAAAATTATCATTCTCATAGACATATATGCACAATTAATAGAATAGTTAGTAAAATACATACATCATCATTCATAACAACAACGTTTGGTGGTGGTTGTTCCTCTTCATCATTTTCTGCCACTTTTAAACGACGTTGATAGGTCATGGAATCCAAATTTGCACCATAAAGGTTTACTCTACAGAATATAAGAATAAATATAATTAACTAATAATCAAACATTGTGTTCCATCAAATGACCAGAAATAACAATGTGAAATGTCTTACCTTCCGACGTTTAGCTGTCGTTTCTTCTTCCATGTCATCTTTGACAGGCTTGTCAACGGAACTTGGCCTCTTGAAGAAGGACCTAATGTCCTTTGTACCACTAGGAGTAGTCATTACTACTACAATTAGCTACTTAAATGATAGGTTAATTATAAAAACCGAATCTTAACGTGAAGAAAAAAATTCACGCTCGAAACAGAAAATTTTCGTGCCGTGTGCAAAATCTATGAGCCGCGCCGCAAAATTCTATGATACCGTATTCGCATGAAAACTACCCCATAAATAGTAGTTACTATTACGAGGTACATTATTTTCGAAATATCATATGATAACTATTTTTTAATGCAGAAAACTTGTTGCATTGTATTTTTTTCAGGTCCAAAGAAAAATAGAGATCCTCAACTATGTCTTACTTTAATTGTATGCAAAAGAAAGTTGTTTTTTCTCTCTCTCCAGTTCTCTCTCTGTCTTGATGTCTGCAACTTGCCTTGTCTTTCATATCAAATTAAACTAATCATGCACAAATCTATAGTCATAGTTTTATTAAGGCTTGATTAATGATAATCAACTTAATTGACCTTAATTGAGAGCAATTAGGACTCCACTACCGGACTTCATAATAATCACAGTCCATACATACTTGGATTACATGTGTAACTACTCTTACCTCGTCTCCTCTGTGTGTGTGTGTGTGTACTACAATATAGTCTTTACACAGGTACTGTATATCCCCCCTTCTCCCCATCAACTTTATTAGTACACAATTATATTATACTCCTTAATTTTCACTCTATACCTTTAATTTCGGAAAATTATACATCCACTTTTTTATATCATAATTTTGAAAAACCTCAGAAATATAATGTATTGGTCTCAGACTGACTCCCCCTCTCTCGCTTTCTTAGACAGACTATAGACGCCAGTGTAGTACACAAAATAATAAATAATAATATACCTATTAAAAATAAAGATTCCATTAGTCTCTCCTCATCTCAATCAGCATTTAATACGACGGTGTGTGTGTGTGTTGAGGCTGTGTACTGTGTACACTCTGATTTCTTGGAAACAGTGTTTTCCCTCTTTCCTTTGGAGTATGTATGGAGTAATGATGAGGAGGATTTTATGAGCAGCGGCTCCCAACATTGGCTGAGGCTTGAGTGAGGGAGGCGGATTCATTTGGTGGAGACGACGGCCCTCGAAAATGAGGGAGGCTTCACACAGGCACACACACATCCACGTTCTGTGTATCCTAATTTATTCCACCTGTGTTGTTTGTGTGTTGAGTGTCTGTCTGCTATCCTATACCGGCATTTCCCCTCCAAATATCCAAAACGGAAAAGAAAAACAAGAAGTAGCTGAGATGGAGAGGAACTTTTTTTACAATAACTATACACAATGCATATGGATGAATAACTACAGTTTAGTAATAATAATCATACACACACACTCTCGCAGGCTAGGTGAGACAACGAGGAGTGTGTACTTAGAGACAGAGTGAAAGACAAAAGGCGAAAAAATGTGTTTTTAATACTCGCTCTACCTCAGGCTCTTTTTCTTGTGGCCAACACACACACACACACAAGAGTCATCAGCAAATAGAGGAGAAGAGGAGGAGGACGGCAGCTCTTTCACGCAAAAATTATTTCCAGTCTCTTTTACATCAACCCCTTCAGCCCATACACACACTCAAAAATTATCCTCTTAATATTATCATCAGTTTTTTTCTTCTTCTCTCAATATTATACACACACTCTCTCACATATTGTCTACACATACACACTCACTATCTCTCTTTTTGTCTGACTCTACCTCCATTTCAATAACCAAAATCACAAATTTGAAGGCGGTTAAAGTGTTCTCCAACAATCGAGACCCCAACTCTTTTCCTTGTACTAGTATCATTGTGTATCTTGTCACATTCTTGTCTCACATTGAACGGCGTGTGTGTCCTTTTGTGTGTCTCTGTGTGCCGTACATTTTGTACGTAATCCAAATCCACACAATTAGTCCTCTTTTATCTCAATTATCCTCTCTTTGTTGTGTTGAGACAAAAGAAAAAACGGCGAATGAAGTAAACCGTCCCTGCTTCAAAATCTCTTGTTTTTGGAAAAAAGTTTTTAAAAACAAATATTTTAATTAGTGTACAAAATTTGTGCGTGAATTTACTCTATTTCGGTGTTAATTAGTGCGAGTGTGTGTCATCTTCTAATTGTAGATACACAAATCCCGGGATATTACATCACTACATAAAATACTGAAAAAAACTGGAAAAGGACCACATTCAGCAGTGTACACACAGTCATGGTCAAACTTGACTTGATCCAGTTTGGGATTGATGATGGACTTCACGTGTAAAATTGACCGAGAATTGATTACAAATTCCAAGAAGATAGATTTACAGTGTACAACAACAACCACAACAATGAATCACAGTCGGACAGCCAAAAGTCTTTTCTCCATCCGGGACCTTGTCAAGTGTGACAATGTTACAGGTATTCCATTTCCAATACAATTAATTTTTACCTTTTTAATTACAATTTTCTTGACCTTTTGACCACCTCTGTTTCAAATTCCATTCCCCTCCTCCCAATACTTGTAAGAATTGATTATGATCCTTATATAGAAGTGTGTAGTGTGTGTTTGTGTGTATGCGTGTGTGTGTGGAGGAGCTCGTTTTTAAATAATAAAAAGGGATTTATTGCTATGAATTCCTTCCTACCAAATTGACCCTGTGTGTGTGGGTATAATTTTTTTTTAAAAAAATGAATTTTGAATGTCATGGGAGAGGGACTGAGGAGGAGTCTCTCGGCATCTTCAATTGTGGTGGGCACTAGCTGCGTATTTATATAATGTTTTTGGAGGTCTACAGCTTCTCTTAATTACTTAAGCACATGTGTGTGCATAAATTCCCACTCATGTACACACACACACTCACTCTCCCTCTCTTTCCTTGGTTTGTACAGAGACAGAAGGACCGAGGGGTTAGAGAGACAATTGGTTGTCTTTCCCCATTTTATCGTAGCTAATTACCCAAAGTACCCAAACAGGAAAGAGGTGGTCTGTCAACGCATTAAAAAAATTCCTTTTAAGAGCTGCAATAATCTTCTTCCTTCTCTTGTCTTTTGTTGAGGGTTTTTTTTGAGAAGGAGAAGAGGACGCAGAGGAATTCTCTTTTGCGAAGAGTTGTGTCCAACTATTTACGATGTTATAATATATATTCAAAGGAATATATCTCATAATTTATTACTTAAAAGTCATAAAGACCATGCTTAATCTTTGTTAGTTCGTTAGTTCTGCTTGTTGCATTAACTCCCTCCTCCTCTCCTCTCCTTTCTCTCTCTCCGGAACACACCAAACACCAAACGCCTCTCCAATAAGTTGAGCCCATTACTCACCTCTTATTAGACAACAACCTTAACAATCCTTTATCCTCTCTTTCAACTAATATCTGTAACACAACAGACACACACACACTATTCCCTACATTTGGGCTTTTCTCCCTGTGTGTGCGTGTGTGTGAGGAAACAGGTGTCTGGGGGATTTTTAAAATTTTGCTTTATTATTCTCGAACTTCTCCCTATCATCACCGTTACGTGGAGGTAGGATCACGTGTTGGAGAATCCACAATAAAATATTATATAATATTATTATTATCCTTGTTAGTCGGCAAAAATTATTTAACTACTACATAGTCCAACAATCCATGCGAGAGTTGGTTACATGTGTAATGGAAGGAATGATGGACAGACATGGAAATATATATTTTAACGTTAAGTGATAACAATCTTCATTTTGTTCTCTTAATTTTATTCGACTATCGGCACACGGTAATGCAATTGTTATAGATAACAAATGTGTGAGTAACTCTGAATATATGAAAAAAATATTTCGTATATACTATCATTAATGTAATTTGCATAAATAATAAGGTACTTTTCGAATAAATTCATGGGGTCTATTAAATTGCAGGTTTAACAAGTGAACAAATAACATTATTTTGGTTTCTTGGCTGCTTCTCTAATACAATTTTCCCAATCTGACTTACGTTTATATCTTCCGAAAGCAAAACGAATACTCTCAGATGATACATCAACACCCTTTTCTATTATATTAATCTGTCTAGCTAAATGCTCATAATGAGCTAAGGGACAACCAGGAGATCGAAGGGGAGATTGTGTAGTATTAAAAAGGAACAAAAGTAAGGCTCGAGCAACTTTGCCGGGTTGTTGTGGAGTTGTCACCAGTCCAGATTTTGATACTGCCTTTTTGAGACGATTAATGGCCTTCTTGTCTGACCCAACAATATCTTCATAACTTTGTCCTTTGTTCTTGTTCTTGAATAGCTCTAATTTTTTATTTGTTTCCGCTGCATCATTTTTCCGTTTGAACATGCCTACGTCACCTTTCAAACACCTATGTGCAGCAACTGTACTCACTTTAACATTTGAGTTCTGAAGGACAATTTCTTTCTGGATACTAAGGGAAGGGTCTAATTTCTTATTGACGTTATATCCTTCATTCACTTTGGCAACTTGACTGGGGTTCACGTATTTAGCAGCGTTACACCTTTCTCCATTATCCAAAAAAAATTGACCAAGACCCGTTTCTTCAACTCCATATTTCTCAGCTAGAAATTTTCTAGTCAACTTTGGCTTTCTGTTGGCATCATCCTTATAATACTCTCTATATTCTGTGAGAGCATCACTCCTCTTTTGTAAAGGAGCTGTAATTAAATAAATAAAAATAGTACACATTATATAGTGTGTGTGTACACAAGGAGAAGTAGTGGTAGTACTAAAAACATTAATAAGTAATAATAAGTATGTATACATACACATCTTAATGAGAGAAGGTAATGGTTCAAACCCATCAGGCCAAAGAGCGACTCCCAACTCACCGTTGGGAGTCGCTCAACGGAAATGTTAACAATCCTTGAATTCGAAACTAGTTTCATCTTCACCCTTGTACAACAATCTTACATATATTTCGTAGTTAATATGTCTTTGAATACCACCATGTCACCACGGCCAGGAGGAGGAAATTTGACCGGTTCAGCCAGAGTATTGAATGATA
>WJFB01000784.1:0-47447 GCA_009870185.1 Pygmarrhopalites habei | reverse complement strand
AGAGAAGAAAAAAAATACAGAGAAGGATTGAGCCAACAGACACAAGAATGTGGTGATGATCGACAAACGTTTGACTCAAACACGAAAAAGATTCTGTAGAGAAGAAATTATGAAAAGAATGTGACCACTTTGGTAAGGCTACGGTCCATAGTACTCCATACTATGGAGTCCATAGCATTTTTGTTTAAAAAATATGTTACTGAAATAATACCAGTGATGCACATACAAAGTATGAAAAGTGATTTAGTCAGTGGTATTTCTGTATGTAACATTTATTTTATTTCAAAACTGTCCATCTTAAATGATCGTATCAAACGAGTATTAGTTGACAACGATTGATTTGGTTGATTTAAACTTACATACATATCAGCAATTTATTTATTCATTTGATTACAAAAATGAGGAGGAGGAAAATGATTTTTTTTCTCCAGCATTTCCCAACAATGAACAATCTTCATTAATTTTTTTAAAATGAAAAATAATAACATGAGACAACCTACTAGAAAAGTCAAACAATTTGAATAATATTCTAAAAACTACTCATAAATCAACAACACATTTAAACTATTTGGGCCTAGAAAGAACATTGAGTCAAAAGTTTTGACATTCAACATCAAAGTATAACACAATATTTAAGAGAGTACACAAGTACTACACATGTAGACAATAACGTATTGTAGGTTTAGGTATTGCACAATTCACTGGAAAAATTGGAAAAATCATTTCCAACAGAATTGTATACTTTATATAATATATGGAAAAGTTTTACAAATGTATCTAAATATCTACGATTATATTTTATATATAGTATCTAAATATTTTTTGTCGCAGAGCAACAATAGCAACATGTTTAATATTGTATTTTAGCAACATGGTTTGTTGTATCATATCAAGTATTATTATTATACAAGTAGTAACCACGATTTACATCTTTACATTGGCTTAGTTGGTGTGTGTTCATCAAAATTCTTTTTTTGTCTGGAAAACTTTTATCTTTTCAAAAAACTACAATTTTTCATTAAAATCATTTCTTTATGAGAGAGAAATGTTTTTGTACAAATATTGTATGGTAAGTATATTGAATGTATGAAGGATTCCGTGTAAAAGGAGACATTTCCAAAGACATTTCATGAAAGAAATCAGTTTTTAAGCAGTTGTTGTGCTGCAATGATCACTGATGATTTCCTCTGTCGTTTCTATTTAAACGGAATCAGTTCACACACCCAAAAACAACAAGAACAATTCGTGGAATCACCCACAATTTTTATAATACTTGGTAACGATTATCATTAGTAGACACTGGTGTGTGCAATTTTTTTTGCTGCGATTCTCTTTTATATTCCCGACACTCCAAAGACTGGAAAGTGTGAATTCAGAATTACATACATTAGTTATATGTATCTTTTTTATTGTTACATTTTTCTATATAATTATGTAAGATGGCTCACTTGTGAATATTAGAAAGTAAAAGTTAAAGAGTATATAGTGTTTTACGAGAATTTCTACCAAGTTACAGTAAGTTTAGTAGTGTGACTAAATAACTACACGTTAATATGAAAGTGATTGGTAATATATTTTCTCACTGTGACCTGAAGAACAAATTTTTTGATTTTGGTCATTTCCCCTTTCCAACTTGTTTTAAGAATTAAAAACAACTAAAGGGTCTGTGTATGTAATTGAATTTTCAGTTGTAGCAGTTTTTTTTAAAATTCTCCAGTTGTATTTTCAGTTCCTCATTATATTTCTGTATTTGCGTGTTGAATGCAGGGGATTAATGTAAAAAAAATTTCAGAGAGAATATTTTTCAGTGTTTTTTTCTCTTATTGTTGTTGTGTAAAAGGGTTTTGTGTCAAGTGAGCAAGGGTAAGAGTAGATCCGGCTCGGGTGGTCTTCTCTGTGTTAAAAATACTTGTGATGTCGAAGAACAGAATGGAGACGATAGAACAAACTTTTGTTTTAGGTCTAGCAGACTCTGTTGCTACAAAATGGAACATTATTTAATTGAATCATCATCACAAAAAGGTCACCATAATACTTGTTAATCATCATCGTCAGTACCATTCAATAAGTAAGTACACCCACTACAAATTTTCTTCTGTAATGTCCGTAATATCAATTTTTTTGTTTTTTTACTAACACTACAATTTATATTAATTTATGTATCTCTAGTCTCTATTCTCCATCACCGTTTTCTTTTTTTGTAAAAAAACATTTTTCATGTCATCTAAATACCTAACGTATATATTGTAAGGTATTTAGTATTATTATAGGAAGTACACTCATATAGATTTTACGTTTTTTGTTCGTGTTGTAAAATTGTCACTTTGCAAATGTTTTGTCGTCATCCTGCCGTGAAGTTTGTCTTACATACTTGTATGTAGTGTGTAAGTAATTTATACATGATCCGTCCTTTATTTATAATATAATTGTCCCATGAACAATACAATATATACTTTGAACATTAACAATATATATACGGTTTCGTTTTTCATGTCTCGTTTCACTGAATAAATAGTGTATATATACTATATACATAGTAGAATATAGCCTTAGGTTTTGTCCACTACAGTTTTGTTCTACAACATGTCACTTTATATATCATAATATATTTTTTGTATATACTTTATTTATAGAAATCATATATATGTTTGATTATCGTACTCGACCGGAAGGCGATCTGTAAAGAGGTGAATAAAATCATCATGTAAATATAGGTAAGTTAGATATTTTTTAATCAAAAAATTTGAATAGAAATTTCAAATTACCTGAGGTGACTTCGTATATGTCCAGTGCGACAGTCTACAAAGGGAGAAAATTTTTCAGTGTAATATTATTCTGCTTTCACCTGGCGCAACCTCATATTGACGCGTACGTGTACGACGTATTTAATTTTGATCAAAATTTTTAAAGACGTTCATTTATTATTTATATTACCGATTGGATCATGTTGCTGCTGAGGACCACGACGATTTCGACCCCAACGAGAATGATGTTTGAGTTGTGCCAAGTACCTGTGTCAAGAAATCAAATAAATGACCGGGAAAAATTAAGATTTAACATCCCTCCAACCTCATGGACCATAAGTTAGTGTATTAATAAAAAATATTAAATATTAAATAAATATTATAATAGTTTCGAAGCATCAAAAAGTTTTATTTTGCTTGCAATTAAGTCTTTACAAGAAATATAGAAGAAAATAATCAGAAAAGATGAAAGTACAATATAAGTTTTTGATTGCACATTCTCAAAAATTAGATTTTAATAAGAATGAAAGAAGGGGAGGGAGGAAGAAATTAAGTAGAGAGAGAAAAAAATTGGGTTAAAGTTACCTCCATAGTCTGATTGTTCATAGTTAATCACACTAATAATTATGATAGTTAATTCTATTTGCTAGTATATATGTTATTAGAAGTGTAGAGTAAAAGGTGCAGAGAGTTAAAGTGAATTTAAAAATGCTTTGACTTGACAAGATCATACAAAAAAGTAGTGGTTGGAGGATGAGGAGAAGGCCCTTAAGTATATATGTGTGTCTATCTTTTATATTCGAAATTGATTATAATAATATTTTTGTGGAGTTGCCTTTTTGGTTCAATTGAAATATCTTGAGGATGATTCACAGTGGTTTTTGATAGCTTTTTCACAAATTTGGAAAGCAACAATGTACTAAAATATTGACGCTTCATGTTAGTCGTCATCCCACGACCATTTATCAAGATATGGGAAAAAGTAAATAAAAGGGGAGAGACACGACAGTTTAACAAGTTTTCAAGTCAAACAGAAGGAGGTAACTTGTAACCCTAAGAAAAGTGATGAACATTTTAAAATCTATTTTGTTTCTTATTTGATTAAAGAAAATCGGTACAAAAATAAAGAATGGCATCTGGTGAATTGTTTTTTTCAGTGTCAAAAGCACTAAAAAAGAAGAAGAGTCAGAGAGAGAGAGAGAGAGAGAGAGAGAAATATAGAGATAGAGAAAGAGCGAGGTAATAGAAGACAGGTTTAAGTTATTGCATTTTTGGTGACAGTCTGCCTTGATTGTTTTTGAAATGCATAACATAGCAATACAATCGGTCTAAAGAAAAAGTAGAAGTAAGTGATGGAATTTAACTAAGTAAACTTGTAACCAAATTAGAGAAGGAAAAAGAAGAAGAAGAAAATTTTTCAACAAATAAACTTAATTATAAAGACTAAACTCACTTTTTTGGTGTTTATATTTACATATAGGTTTAAAAATTATGTAACTATGTACTATATAGTCTATCAGAGAGTACAGAGAAAGGTTTTATATATGATTATTATACAAGAGAAGAGAGAGAGAGTGATGGTGCTTGAGTCAAAAAATCTCTGTGAGGAAAAATATAAAGCTGAGATGTTTATAAATCATTCTGAGGCTTGAGGTGTCTGAATAAAATGATGACATGTAAAATACATGTGTGTATATAAGAGTATTCAAGTAAGATGAGAAGAGAAAAAGTCTACATTACATATCACATAGAAACAGAAAGTCACAGCAAGATCAAATCAACAAGAGAGAGGATACATACAAAAAGACAGATGCAGTACAAAGATACAAAAGTGGAATAGCAAGATCAGAGTAAAGATTACAAAGAGAGAGAGAGAGAGACAGATCGATTATCATACCAAAACCACAGTCACCGACAACTTTTCATTAAATTTAAAAGGATTGCACGAACTCAGCTCTACAAACATGTATGCCATGCATCATCAACATCTAAATAATCAAATATTAAACCCTTCACACACACACACACAATTTCACTCATTTTGCAGGGGGAAATATGGTGCAAAATTTCCATAAAAATTAAACGTATGCTTATGATTAAAGATAGATAAATGGATATAGAGAGAGTGAGTGAGTGTGTGTGTGTTTGGATGATTTAAAACCGGTCAAGTGAGCCATAAGTATAGACGGATAAATGTAGAATTTGAGCAAAGAGAGTATAGAAAGATTGCAAAAAGAGTGAAGAGAGAAATAAAAGTCTATGCTCTATTGAGAGAGTTATAAATTTTACAGACACAGATGAAGATGACAAGTACTGTAAGTAAAGAAGAGAGAGAGAGGAGTAGGAGGAGGGGATTCAAAAAATGAGTAATAATTATTTTAAGAATAAAAGACAAGCAAAAATAGCAAAAAATTAAATAATAATATATAAATAAATATATTTTTTACATGCCAGTTTCTTTTTTCGATTTTTTTTTCTTGTGTTTTGTTCATTCAGTTTCAATTTTACTTGAGAGAACAAGAGAGAGAGAGACAGAGTGTGTGACCAAGACAGCGGCCAACATGAGACACAGAGGGCAAAGTAGAGGTGTGCCAACACAAGTTCATCTCTTCAATTTTGAATTTGTCACTCGGTCATTCCAGAGCAGAGAGAGAGAAGTAGAGGAAGGTTTTTTTTTTACTTTTGGTCAATCGAGTGGGTGGCACAATCGACTGATTTTTTTGGTTGGTTCTTTGACTTTTTTTGTTTTTTTTGCAGATTCATGGCATGGCTACACAAGCTTCTAGGCTAGGTCATCCGGTCACATCATACATTTTCTACACATTACAGTACAAGACTAATGTAACATGAGACTACACAAAACATTACCCACATTTAGATTAATATTTATTGACATCTTATAATTTATATGTATATAAATTTTATGCCTATACGTATCACAATATTTACGATCAACAATCATCATATTTCATTCATTTTTCTTTTCTTTCTTTCTTATTTTTTTGAGAAAAAGACAATCTATAACTCTATCCTCCTCTTGTAAATAAATGTTACTGTGTGTCTTGTACTACTACACATATTTGTGTCTTTCTGAGTGAATCATTCTACAAGTAGACAAGTGTTCGAACGTCGGACGTTCTCAAGTGGTCACTTGAACTTGAAAAGTTTTGATCACTCCACACAAAAACAGGAGAATCATTCCCTCAGACGAATGTTAGAATGTTGAGATTTACACAACAGAGAAAGAGAGAGAGATTAAAAAACAAAGAGAAGAGGAAATTGACATAGAATTGTAACAGTAATTGTGTTGAAAATCAAAATATGATGTGAGTCGAGATGTTGAATAGCTAAAATTACATGTACAAAAATGTATGTTTAAAAAATTTAAGAGTGTAAAAATTAGACACGTAGAGAAAGAGAGAGAGAGAAAAAAAAAGTTAAGAATTTTAATAAAGTATCATAAGTACAGTATGATATATTGGCAGAATCAAAATAATTAATACTTGTTCTTCAAGTAATTACATCCTTGTCATCAAATCTGTTTGTGTGGATAATTAAGAATAAGATATTGAGAAAAAGAATTTTTAAAATATTATTTCTTTGCGATCTTAAAATCCATTCTACTAGTAAATATTGAGACAAGCTTTCATATATAAAGTATAGAGGTCAAAAGGATAATTAATTAGGAATTGTACAATTATATAGGATGCACATACATAAAGAGAGACAATTATTAGAGAGAGAGAGAGAGAGAGAGAAAAGGAGGCTCACTACAGCTATACACAACAGCGATATATTTCTACAGTAAAACAAATAAACCATTTATTTACAAGGGGAAAAAAATTAGTGGAGCACAAAACAGCCATTTTGATTAATTGAGAGTCATAAAGGCTAGCGGATATTGACTATGAGATGAGAAGAGTGAGAGAGGAGGAGGATGCAGAGGAGGATGATATTTCATTTTGTTGTTGCTTTGTTGGGGGCAGTGTAATAAACTTAACCGTGATTGTTGAAGCGGATTAAAAGGTGTCGAACGAAAAAAAAGGTCAACGGCAAGGCATTTTTGTGTGAGATAGGCAAATCTAAATGGCTACAATTTTGAGTAAAAGTATTCTAAGGTGACATTATATTGTACATATGTCATTTTGTAATTATTTGAACCCAATTTTTCCTTATCTATGGTAATGGTGTGTGTGGAGGGGTGGGGGAAAAGGGGGGTTAGTTTAATATATTGAAGAATGTGGCATTCCTTCCATGGAATTTTTTCTTCCTCTCAAATTCAAATTATTTAGACGTGTGTCGTGTTGGGGTGTAATCAACCAGTATGACGCTATTTCCCTCTTACCCTCTGCCAAAGTATACAACTTGTATGTACGTACAATCAAATGCATCATCGTTAAGTCTTTATCTAATCAAATGAGTATTATAGGAGAAGACGGGGGGACAACAAGAATAACGATGGTACACCCTTGAGAATTCCTATTGACCATTTCCACTACATACTACCGTGTGTGTGTACCTGTATATAATATAGTATATAAGCAAGAGAAAACTGTTTACGAGAATTTTCATACGTTAACTTTATGGTCCACGTCACGATTGACGTCAAACACAAAGGAAAGGAGAGAGAGAGTGAAAGAGAGGGTGAAAAAGTTCTCTTTTGGTATGTTACAGTCAAGAGTTTGTAATTAATTTTCCTATAAAACGATGGAAAACTTGTATACCTATATACTCACTTATTACATATTAGCCACATATGAAGTTCCAGACTGAACTTTTCAAAATTAACATCATCATCTTTGTGTCCTGTATGTATGTGTGTGACAGGGACAAGTCATCCTTTGGGCAATATTTTGAAAAGATAAATAGCATTGTGAAAACCAGAAAAAGACACACACACACACATTTGTTGGATGTAATAGTTAGGGACAAAAATAAAACTTTCAGTTTTTGGAGAAAGCACAAATAGTGTCTTAACTAGTCATTGTTTCACAAAAGGGAATGAGTTAGAGTGTGTGTCGGAAGGGCTTTGATGTGATGAGCTATTTCTGTATCTGTTGCTCTGAGCAATTTTCCCTGTATTCCAACTTGGAATTTCCAACACACACACACACATGGTACAATAGGTAGGTTAAATACAGTGTAGCAAGGTACATATATGTATGTACCCTATGGAATAGTGTATTTGTTGCTAGGACAAAAAGTTTCATGTACTTTTTGAATCAATCGACGTCCTCGGACGAATATATCGATCCATTGTGTCGTGACTTACTAAATGTAGAATGTCATGACAAAATTGGAAGGAAGGAAAGAGAAAAAAAGAAGAGCGAAAGAGCCTTCTACAATTATCCTTCTTATCAACTAAAATAATTACCAATTAATGTTAATGGAGGGAAGAAGAATGGAGGTCCTCCACCGGAGGAAGGATATAACAATATATAAATTGTCTAAACACACACATTTGTAGTGTTGCTTATTTAGAAATTAGGACACATTGAGGCTCAATGATTGAACATTTCCGAAATTTGTAGTTATGAGATAAGTTTCTAGAGAAGCCCGTCAAAATCGATCCCCTTTCACACATGGAACTGACATGTAGAGTACAAAGTTATATTAATTAGTTTTTAAAAAATTGTATTTACATTAATTTCATTAAAGCTATGAAGAGAAGTGTGGACTTGCAAGATTGTGAATTCAAAAATAAGATTATTTTCCAAAAATAATTTTGACTGTAAGCATCAATTCTTTAATCAAGAAGGCAGTTTGTAATATTTTTTTTTAAAAAAAGAGTACTTTTCTTTGCGTTACTTTAGGTGAGAAAATTGTGAGTTTCTAAAGCGAAAAAGTGATAAAAAATGTGTTTTGTGGAGCTACTTTTAAAGTACTTTAAGTATTTTGCTGCAATACTGCCAATTGCAGAAAAAAGGTGCAAAAAAGTATCTAATAATAGTGGTGAATTACAAGTGGAGAAAGAGACAGAATTCTACTAGTGTGGAGCTAACAATAAAATAGTTTGGTGATTTCTATATATAGAAAAAATTTAAGTCAACTAGTTTGGAAAAAAAGTAGGAGAAAAAAAAATTGTTTGTTAGTTGAGCTTACACGAAAATATGAGTTGGTTTTCGGGTAACTGGAGAGAGAGTCGTTGGCCCACAAAAATCAGAGACCAGCCAGAGAGAATTTCATTCGGCCAATTTTATGTTCCTCACACAAATAGGGCTCTTTTGACACACACATACACACACTCTGCATTTCTTTTGTCCCCATTGAGTCAAAATAGTGTGCTTGTGTGTGTGGGCATGAGAGTGAATGAATGTGTGTGTCTCTCTAAGTCCCCCTAGTACGTAACGTCGATTTCCTGTCATCTTCCTTCCATTTTATTTTTGTAGTCAAATTGTAACTGTGGTGAGAATAATAATATGCCCGACAAACAAATAAATGTGTGGAACAGCTTGTCAAAATAGTGAAAGTAAGGAGAAAGTTTTTTTGTAAATGGTCAAGATTATTTACAAAGGAGAACTACCTAGTTAAGTAGTTGGACTGGTCATACGGATAATACACATGTGGAAATATTCTTTTTAATTTGAACTTTGTTTTTTCTTGAATTTGAAAAAGAAAAGTTCAAAAGATAGAGATTGTTAAATGTGTCTCGACTCGAGACTCTCGAGAGATGAAAAACATGTTCACCTTAACCAGCCGAACTACGGGAAAATGAAGAAGACTGTCATTGACGTCAGTCAGTCACAGGGTATTTACAAAATGACATCAAGGACACTCCCTTGTCTACATTTACAAAACTGGAGTCATGTATGTACACACACAAGGACTTTCAAAAATAAAGTAAAATAAGTTACCTACGGTAAGACTATAGAAAGGATTTCTCAGTCACACTTAAGGTATGTGTGTGAATGTCAGTGAAAACTACGTTTTTCTTATGTGAGGAGGAGAAAGTGGAGAAAGTACACTGATCTCTTTTAAACATGGGAATTTATCAACGTCACTTTTTACTTTTTTAATTGTTTTTGTCAAAAGTTTGATTATTAAACGTGTTTAAATCCTACAAAGTCAATTTAGAATTGAGGAAAAAGTCTTTAAAATTTTTTCAAAACGTGTCTTTGTTAGACCGTGGTTAATCAGTAATTGTCCCATTTAAGACCTAAAAAAGATGACTATAGTCATTAGTCAAATTGTAAGTGACAGTCAAGAATAACTTATGATAATGTCCACTCATTCAATTCATTTTTTGGTATACTTAATGAAACTAAGAATTTATTCAAATTTTAAATATATTTGACGTCGTATTCTCTTTTTAAATATATATTATCATATATTACTTGTTGTAATTCCACATATCATTTTCTTTAAAAAAAATATTGTGAATCCATTCAACTGAATCCTTTCATTATTAGTTTGAAATAAAATTATTTCATCATAGAAAATTTAAAAGAAATTGTTTGGAAATGAGAATTCTTTTCATGAAATGTCACTGGGGAAGAAGGTTACTGATTTGGCTGTACATAATTTATTACATGTTATGTAATAGCATAAGGATTATGTGTTTAATCTGTGTGTTTGTGTGATGTTCAAAATGTCAGAAGGGAAATGTACAGAGGAAGGTATGTAAAAGGGTAAAGAGAGAAAGAGAGAGAGAGAGAGATGAAGGCTTGTTTGTCAGGTAAATGATGTATTACATTATCCAAAATTACATTGTAGGACAATGGGTGAATTGATTGAGTGTATTAGGACGTTGTGTGCGTGTGTGTGTGGACTGGAGGGCTCCTCTCAAGATGAAAAGGAAACCATGACTGATATGTGTTTGTAATTATGACCTTCCTTTCCACTCCTTATGCACTCTATAATATTTATGGACTTGAGAGGGACTGAGCTGAGTCTCAGCTGAGAAGTGTGCATACAAATAAAACTATGATGAGACTACTCTACCACAATTACAATTGTATTACAGGGTGAACACCATACAATTATTGATACATTGTCACATCAAGTGAAATGCTACACACAATGTTACACCACATTTTTGTGCAGGGGTAAGGAGGATTTTAGTAAAATCATTTCACATGAAAAGTTGTGTGTAGTGTGTGTGGAAACTTTTCAAATTAGAATGGAGAGAATTGGGGAAGGGAGGTTTGGAAGGAGTAGGAGCAAGGAATTGGGATTTCAATTGAATTGTGAAGATGTTGGGAAAGGTCAAAAGATTTTCCTTTTATTTTGAGATAATTTCTTGTAATGTAAAGGTTTCATGACCCTAAAGGTCTTATCAATTTTGAATTACACGTCTTCATTTATTTATTTGTATGATGTATGTCATGACATGGAAAAGTAAAAGTGTGTTCACCCTATACACTCATTTTTGACTATCACTTTTGTACTCTTGAACGAGCATGCACAACCATTGTAATCAACAAAATCAAATCTCAAAATTGTAGTAAAATAAAATGAATTTTTTTGTATCCTTCTTAATCTCCTCTTCTACTTCGTGAAATGTAAGATTTCCTTTTCCTATTCTCAAGATTATTCGAGATCCCTACTTTCCCTCGACATGTGAAGAAAAAGAGTGTTAGATGCATATTCATGTGTGTATTTGCATGAAAAATTGTCAGTGATTACAATTATGCTCTCACACACACAAAATCCCTATTTCAAAATACGTGTTAATGTCAATGTATATTATGGATAAAATAGAATTTAGTAGGAAAGAAATTGTTAAATTTATTGAAAGGACTTTACAACCATCTTGTGATTTGTGATTAATTAGTTAATTATGAATAGCACATGAGAAATTTTTTCAGAGCTTTCTCTTGCATTCCTTATGTAATTTAAGCGTTTATTTAGTAAAATGTATTGAGAGTCTGCTCCTTGTAAAATTTGTTGTCTCTCTTTTCGTCTCTAAATAACTTTTTTTCTTTTTTCTCACTCCTTCTGTTTAATTTTTTGAAAAATATGCACATTAAGTTACATTTTGATGGAAGAGGTCTATGTAGAAGAAGGAAATCCTAATAAAGTTCTACATATTGTATGTATGTACAAAGCATTCTCACTAACTTGTTAAAAATTAAATATATATATGTATATATTATTTGTTAAAATGTCTGTTGGAAAAATATATTTGGATATTTGTATTTCTAATGTACTCTCCTTCATCCATGTATATGTTTGTTCCTCAAATATGACCTACAACTCTATTTACAACATGATTTATATTTACAGTGTATGTGTTAAGGCTGTACTTCGTGTGACTGACAAAAAAGTAGGCAAAGTCTATGAGAGCACACGTAAAAAGAAGAGAAAAGTGTGTGTGTGATTTTTGAAGAGGAGAGGAGGACTAGAAGTACTGATGGTTGGACTGGTGATGAGCCTGACTGACCCCATGACCCTGTCCATGTCCATTATTGCTGTTATTGTGGAAAATGTGTGTACTGTTAATGTTAGTGAAGGAGTGGGCATGAGAGACGGTGTTCTGAGTGTGGAGTTGATTGGCTGTGGTTGCCGTGGTGACAAGATGATGACTACTCGTGTTATTGTTGTTGTGTGATGGGGGTTGTGTGTTCTGAGAGGGAGGATGATTGTTGTTGGGAGGATGATGGTTGAGGAAGGGAGAGTGAGAACTAAAAGGATGACCATGATGATGGGTAGCATTCGTGATACTGGGATGAAAATTAGGCGGGTTAACAAGAAGGTTGTCGAGACCAGAACGACTAAGCCGGGGGTGGGTATTGGCAGAATTCGGGTGCTTTTCCTCAGCGTCAGCGGGTTGCGGGTGGTCTCCACGAAATCGCCTGGGATTGGACACCCCAATAATTTCATCATCACAACAAATAACAACACAACAAATTACGATAATGTATATAAAGTACAATCACAAACAGAAATTATGGTAATGATAATGATTTTTTTCTTTTCTTTCCCTCACACAGGAAAAACACTGGGGGAAAAATGACAAGAACGTAGGAAATACGCACGTTACACAGCACAAAAGAGAAAGTTAAAAAGGAGCAAAAATATATTCTCTTTTTTGTTTCGTCCACTAACGCCATATCAAAAATTAAAAAAAAAACAATTATAATTGTTATCCAAACACCGTCAATCTTCAAATTTTTAAATTTATGAATTGATACTGGAATTTATAGTAATTTGACTGACATTTAAATATAGTAGGGAGAATTGTAAAAAAACATAGTATTCAAGTAATGTAGAAACAGAGAGACAGATAGAGATAGAGAACACAATTAAAGCAGTTATTTTATATTCAGAGTTTGGGAAGGGATCCTCTTGCATTGGAACAGAAAAAATGTCTCATTTTCAAATGAGATTTTCTCACAAAAAAAGAAAATAGGAGGAAAAGTTGTACAAATTAATTATAGTACTCTCTTGGTGGTGGACGGGGAAAGTAAGACGAGGAGTGAAGACAATAACAAAAAATATTGAATACTGGTCACTCTAGCACACATGGCAAAATCCTAAAGAAAGTGAAACCAAGGAAGGAGGCTAACATTGACGAATTAATTAATTTTGAGGAGGGGAATTAAGAGAGAGACGAAAGCGCTTCTAAAATAAAAAGACTATCTTTGGTTTTCGCTTTTTTTGACATACTAGCAGTATAACAAAAGAAAACTTAATGTCACTAACAACAACAACAGAAAAACAGTTAAAATCATGGTTCATGTCTCACAAGATATAATTGTCATATATTAAGAGTTGACACAAGAAGAGTAAATAAAAAAAGAAAAGCAATCACAGTAATGGTGAAAATGACACATAATTATGTAAATGTACATTTTGAATTATGTAGAGAGAGACTGAATCAATTATTTGACTATGTTTGTGTGTAATTGATTACTCGTTGTATAATTTATATAAAAATAGAAAAGTATAATCATTTTGTCGTCAACATACTAGTATGTATTTTTGTATTAGTTTCATTGGCTGATTTTTTAAGAGTGACTATCCTAAAATTATTAACTCTGATCCTACTTCTTCATGACAGCTTCTTTGTTCTAAAAGTAGTTATTGTTATGCTGAAGGAACCTATTAATCTACATCATAAGTAAATCATGACGCAAGACTATTTAGTATATGACTGAAGAATAGTAAAATATGAAAAATTTAATTCTGATTATTTTTTTGAAAAGCATTTTTTTGAGAGAATAATATATGATGTATGATGATGAAAGATTTTCCATTATACTACTTTACATCATAAGTTATACTACTTAATAAATTATTTCAATGACGGCGAAGAATTAAGACTCTTAATTTAAGATTCGAGTGAATTGAGAAGAATTGAATCAATTGTTTTGTTACCTTATGAGACGAGTTATGTAATCTGGCCAATTTTCCGGAAGTAAAACGACTACAAAACCAATCCCGACTGTGATTATCCCCGCTAAACACATCCCGTCAAAATCGGCTTGGTACAGTTCAACGTCGAGGACTACAAATATGAGTTAAAATATATTACAATAACATAAATTTCATTGCCTAAAAGTCCCCCGGCCATCATGAAAAATTATTTAAAAAACTTTAATAAAATACTTGAAACTTTCTCTCATAAAAAGACACCATAATGATTAAGTTTAAAATTTCAACAGTGACAATAAATTTGTGTCTTTCCAAGAGAGCTGAAGGATGCAATAAAAACTTGTAAATCTCTCCAAAATCTACTGAAAAAAGTTTGAAAGTTTGGTAAATATTTTTGTCCATCCATTTGTAATTTATTGATACTTATGGGAAGTCAGGCCGGGGGTACTGCTATTGAAGTAACCGTAGTTTGTGTGTGTGTGTTTTCAACACAAGATTTATGGGTGACTTACAAAAGGAGAAGGGAATGGCCATGAGCAATCCGACGGTAATAAAAAATTCAAAGGTACACGTCACTCCGAAATTGTCCAGCATTGACACGACTGGAAAGGAAAAAATATATTTATAGATAAATAAAAAATTAAAACCCGTTATAAATTATCATGTCCACACACTTGACGGCCACCATCAATATTTCACAACTCTTCTCCCATCCCGACCAGGACTACAATTTAGCACCAGCCCAGCAATCCAGAAAAACATTCAGGATGCTTCTCTGTTTGTTTTGTCCATGGACAGAACATGTCTACATCCGTGTGTGTGTGTGTAGCGTGTGTAGACAGAGAGAAAAGTGTTTCCCAGGGCGGTGGAGAAAGTATAAAGTCATTCAACATTTTTTCCCGTCCGAGTCAGAGTCTTGTATTACATTTATAGATACAGTACAACACAGACCAATTCCCTTCCGAGATATGGACTGGTCAAAAACTGGGCCAAAAACAGTTTTCCACAAGTAGAAACAACAACAACAATTCTGAACAGTAGAGACGATGTTAAAGTACAGCAGAAATAGCCATTTATTTCCGGGGAGTCCCCTCCTCCGACACAAGTCACTCTTCCACCTCAAACAACCCGGGTTTTCCAGTCTGCTCGAATGAAAGAAGGATGGTTGTTTTTTGAACAAACTTTATGTCACCCATCCCCTTCAAAATCCACCACTACGTACTATTATTCTCCGTTCATACTTAAACAATGTCTCTCGAGCCCCATTTTCTATAGCCATTAGGCCTCCTCCTCTCTTTACTTCATGTACTCATCCTATGTACATTCACAACCCGGGTTGTCCATGTCTACCACTATCAAAATCCATTGTGTGTGGGCAGGAAGGAGGATTCCACTGTCTAATATATAATAGCCACAGCCAGAACGATTAGGGAAAGACAGTCTTTTATGTAACATGTACAGTCAGTAAGGGAAAGTGTGTGTGTGTCTAGTCCTTCGTCTGCTGCCTTGCCAAATAATGAAAAGACACTGCATTGCTGGCTCTGACCACACACACACACACACTCACTCTCATCGGTATGTAACGTAACGTGGCGTAATGTAGAGTAAGGGAGGAGTGGGTTAAGTGTGGTGATGGTTTTTGTGTATTTCTTGGTGATGTAGAGCATAAACTTTATTTTTTCCCTCTCCCTCCCATTTCTGGATTACCCCTATATCTTTTTAATGGGGACATTCAGAAGGGGCAGTGCAGTGGGGGGAGGGACCGGATGGCCAGAACTAACTATATAATGGGATAGGATTTGTGTGGATTTGTCTAAACAAACATGGCTGTTGGACGACGGAATGGCATGTAATTATTTAACTAAGCATCGATTAACTGTTCCAGACCCTGGCTTGTATGTGTGTGTGTGTGTGTGGAGGACATGGGGGTATGGAAAATCTGTATGGATACAAATAATATCCATGTGACGGACGGTTCAAACTGAGAGTCGGTTTGGCTTTGGCTGTTGCTTTTTGGTGTTGTTGTGAGTCGAGACTTTTGATCACGGATCGATACATACGAGTACTGTATAGTATGTACATATCTCTCTATACTCGCAGAACAATAAACATGGGAGTTACATGCTTTCACCCGCTACATCCAGTCGAATCACGTTCTTCTCTTCACTTTAGGAGAAGCCTTGAGTTTTGTGTGTGTGTGTCCTACATTACGTTTTTCTATTATAATAATAGCACTCTCATGTAAATGTGGTAGTTACCCTCGTGTAATGGTTGGGTTCTCTTCATTAAATACACGTGTGTACAATGTGCATCCACACACACAGTGTACGTACTGATTTTCAGAATAATTTGATACATATTATTGTGATTTTGACTTACGGAGATAGGAGATGACGGCATAGATGATGAGTTCCCATGGGACGTAACTCCATCGGATAACTTCAATCCCCGTGAAGTAGAGGGTGAGGAAAATGGGCCACATGATGACACTCGCGAGGAGCCCCACAACCGAAAAGATGAGTGCCACTTGCTGTGAAATGGTAGCTCCGAATCCAAAAGATTTCTTTAAGCTCACCTACCATCCATCCATCCACATCCAAAAGATGTCAGAGACAAATTACATATGACAAAAAACAAAAGAGAGTAGAAGGGTTGTTAGAGATAATGAATAAGGTCATCTAAGGTCAACACTGTCACCATAATCCTTCCTTTCTCCTCCTCCCAATTGATCCTCACATTTTGGAATTTCTCAGAAACTCTCTCTTTGTCATCCTGTCTCCAAAGTATTAGATTATAAATGGCAAGGCTGAGCTCTACTGTGACTTGACGACAATAGAAGAGAGAGAAAGCGTGAGGGAGAAAGGGTGTTGGATGGGGGGAGAGGAGAAAGTTGGGAATTCGCAAAGGGTAAATAGAGGGTTGTCAGCAAGTGGATTGGGAGTGTAGGCAGGGGAAAGAGAGAGAGAGTTTATGGAGGGAAGGAAGGAGTCATAAATTAATTAATTTTGTGGCTGAGACTCTCCTTCCACTGCATCACTGACGAATTACACCATTTGTGAGGTTTTTGAGGGAGAAAACGTAGTGACTGCAGCATACACACACATGTACATATAATATACATAGTGTATGTACAGCTGTTCCCATTCCTCTTTGCAAAAAATGTCTAGCCATCAACCAACTCCTCCGGTTGTGGAAAGGTTGTTAAAATATTCTGGTGTTAAAATATAAAAGGTACACTCTGGAGGCAATGTGAAAAATGTAGAGAGTAAGGGAAAAAAATGAGTGGCACAGAAAAAAAGAGGAGTTTGTGGTTTTCGGTATTTTTGGTATTTTCAGTATTTTTTCTTCTCTGGTTTATTTTCAAGCCAGGAAAGGGAGGAATGGGGTGCATGATGCTTTCTCCATAACGTGTCATTTCATGTGTAGATATAAAATGTTAGACTCTCTCTCTCCCTGTGTGTCTATTTTTCTCTCCTTCTCTCTCTCTCGTTTGTACACTTATTGGCTCCTTGTACATACAGAGGAATTTATTGCTTTTCTCAATCTTGTATGTTTTATAGCTCAGCGTTGCGTACACTTGCCAACATTGTCATTGCAGATGACGTCCTTTTTCACAAATACACAAATACAGACACACATATGCACATGGAGAGAGAGAGGGAAAGAGAGAAAGGGAAAAAGAAAGTTTGAGAGAAAAGCATTTGACACAGAAAAGGGGAGAAAGCGGATGGGAAGATTATGTGAATTGGAAGAGGTAAGGATGTTGAGTTGGTTGGGAAAATAAAAGGAATTGGATGAGACTTGTACATCAACAGGGATTATACTTGTATATGGATTTGTCCTCCCTCCATCTCCATACATACACATCCCATGCAGTCCTCATTCCATGCACACAGCGTCTAATCTTATCTGATCGAATGTGTATTGAATTTCCTCATAACAAACAATATTGTCACAGTAGTTGGAGGAGGAGAAAAGAAAGTTTCATCCTTGTACATCCGTCCTGTGGGTAGTGTATACTCCATACAAAGAAAGAGAGAAGAAAAACTCACCTTAAAAACAGCGGAACCAGCAGCAGCAGTTGCACCAAGTATGACACCTCCCACTGTCGTCCTATGAGAGTGAAACAGGGACAGAATAAGAATATAAAAGTCACACTCAAAGTCAAAAGACATCCCCTCCTCTCTCCACATCAAAGGGAGACTGATTGTTGGTACTTTTATGTTATTTTGGCCTCCCACACACATTGTCGGGGACAGTTAAATCCCTGTCCTCAAAATGAGAAATTTGATTGTGGACAGGTCAACACAAAAAAGAGGGGGAAAAGTGGAATTGGATTTTATAGCTGGGAGGAAGATGAAAGGTTGAGTGTATTGGATCACATGAAAATTTAAAGGGAAAGTAAAATAAGGAGAGAAAGTGGAGAGAAAGGGATGTAATGTATAAATAATCTTACCCAAACTCACTCCGCGACTCTTTACTCTTCCATCCTCCGTCCATGTAAGCAAAGAGTGCGATTCCCATATTGCTTAAAATCACAGCCAGAATCTGCCGATACAGAAATCGCATATTATATTTTTTTGCACATTTTTTGCAAAATAGCTCATGACTACAACTCTCATAAAATCACATAACATCCACTGAAAGATTTTAATAACTCATGGTCATAATTAAAGCAATAACGGTATTTACAGCCAAGTGGAGAGGAAAAATGTTTTTGGAAATAAATCATATTTCCGACTCCAAGTAATGAAAAATAAAGACAAAGGGAAAAATGAGGAGACACGGAAAGGAAGACTGGAGCCAAAAAATGTTCTTACACGAAGTCCAACAAATTGTTGGTGGAGGACAACCCATGAGAGGAGGTAGACGAAGGACGTGGTCGTGGCAAACAAGGACAACACTTCCGTCGCTCTCAGAACCCGAAGGGATG
The DNA here is from genome assembly GCA_009870185.1 of Pygmarrhopalites habei. Taxonomy (NCBI): domain Eukaryota; kingdom Metazoa; phylum Arthropoda; class Collembola; order Symphypleona; family Arrhopalitidae; genus Pygmarrhopalites; species Pygmarrhopalites habei. Next base: position 28,454 of record WJFB01000784.1, on the reverse strand, counting down.
CTGCCAAGAGCCAATTGGTCGACAGCCAAAGGACGCACAGTACAGTACAACGTCCAAAAAACTGAACTGTAATTTGAACACACAAGAAAGAGAAAAGAAAAAGGAATCATATTTCTGAGGAAAGAAAGAATACCAATTTAATTATATATTTCTTATTTATATTATTTCCCTACATGTCATCCCTATAACTTTCTTCTTTCCCTTTCTCCCTAAAACTTTGTCGTCCTATATACATTATAATACATGAAGAAAGTAGTCAAAGCGCTTTTTCATCTCTTTTTTGGGAACCGGGTCTCATTTCTTTTTTCCTTTAACCAGAGAGAGAAGTAAGTTGTACTCGGAATGCTCCAGAATTATATAGAAATGCTATGTATGTGGGTTTTTTGGAAACACACACAGTCAAAGCGCAGAGAGAGAAAATCAGATCAAGAGAAAGAAGGAAAAAAGAGAGAAAGGTTTTTGGAGAAAGGGAGAGGGAAGATGGAAACCCGCAATGCCAAACAAATCTGGGAAATCATTAACAAAGCGCCTTTTTCCACACGACAAAATCTCGTACAATATTATTATTACAGTAGACTGCACCCTTTCCCTTCCCCTCCCCTCCATTTTGACGTGTACAAACTTGACAAAAACTCAGATCTAGCTGTCTGATTTCACTTTGTTTCACCTTCAAACCGTACGATTGCCCATCGTCCCTTTTTTCTAGAGAAGAAAACGTTTTTCCCTTTGTGTAATAAAGTAAAGCTAGTTTACGTACCCAAGTCCTCTTTTCCCCTCTGTACTCTGTACTCACAGGAACGTTCTCTGCATACGTATGCGTGTGTGTGTGTGTGAAAAATTGAGCCTAGTATGTAACATAATGTTCCTTGTCCCAATTATCCTCAACATTTTGTACACACACATGCACACAGTACAACTATTTTTTCTCAAGTTATCCATCGAGTCTCGTAAAAATCTCTTAGTCTCCACGCCATTCCAAATAATAACAAAACGACTAGGGAAAATTTGTTCATATCATACACACAGAGGAGAGAGAGAAAGTGTGTGAAAAAAACATTTTCATGCTTTCTTTGACCATTTAGAAGCCCAGTCCCACACGACCACCTTCATTCGGCTCCTCCATGACACACACATAAAGTACAAAAAACACGTAAGGTACTCTTCGAGCCCATTAAAAATGGGGGATGTTCCTCTCTACTTTTTGTTCATCCATTCCGTGAGAGCCCATTAAATCCAATATTACTGTACTTATCTCACTCTCTCGGACACAAACATCCATGTTGTATTAGAGCATTTGACATTCGAGTAAATAAAATTTGTCTATTTCTCCCTTCTCCTTTGATCCTTCTCCAAAGTGTTCAAAGACAGGGGGAGAAGAGAGGAGACATTGGACATGAGGAGACTACGTAAGAATAACAAGAGAGAGAGAGGGAAACTCATAATAAAAGAGTTTATCGTCCTCCTTTCCATCCTTTATTCCCATTCTCTCTTCATTTTATACGTTCCAACATGAAACCAGTCTAGTCGTCCCTCGCAAAAAAAACTAGAATATCAAAGACCGAAAGAGAGAGTCACTAAAATCTACAGTGTAGACATGCAGCAAACAAGCAAATCTTTTTTTTGTTCTTCTTCTTCCATGTCCTAGTAGTACTCCATACCCCCATTTCATTCCTTTTTTTATATTCTAAATGGTCCCTTTCTCCCTCTCATATGTATTTTTTCTCGACGACTTTCACTCTGGCCACCATTCCCTATTTCCTCTACTTTCTCCAAATGGAAAAGAACCCCAGCACTCTGCTCCTGGCTGTTGCTCTAGTTTGAACTCAAATGCAAAGGGAATGCAAAGGAAGGAAAAAAGGGGAGGAGGAGGGAAAAAATGGGGGAATTGTAAATTGTGAATTTCTACATCTTTTCTCCATGTATATTTATAGAAACACATGCACACTGTACACACACACACATCCACATGGGTTTGAAAAGGCAGAAAGTGTATGCGGACAATGTTGGTTGTAAACTGTAAAGAGTTGGATGAAGGAAAGGCCGTGTAATTTATTAGAGCGAGCGTCGTCGTCTCCTCCTCCAGCCCTGCCAAATCTTTTCAAGTATATTCGGAATTTATAGGAGTCTTGTGTAAGATAATCATGGAAGGCATGATTCACTTGACTTCACCGACTCCACTTTTTCAGGTAGATTTCTCCTTCCTTTCGCCCTTCTTTTCCTTGTGTATAGGAAAGGAGGAGGAGGAGAAGGAAGGGCACACATGGAAAAGACGGGAGGTACTCACTCTGACCAAAGGAGGAGGAGATGCTTCGACTGGAGGTAGGTACACAGACAGAGGCACAGTATACAACCCGTTCTCCTCCCCCCCTTACGTAATAAATTCTGACCTTACCATAACCCTTCATTTTTTATCACTTTATTCTACCTTTCATACCCTTGGTCATGGTCCCATATAAATGTCATGCTTAGCCAGACCACCTTTCCCTTCCTTTCTTCTTCTTTCTCTGCAGATGATACACTTCCGTTCTATACTTTCTCCCCTTGAACCAGTTAAAGAGAAAATCTGTGTTGGAAATTTGAGATCCCTCCTCCTCCTACTCCTCTACTTCACTTTGAGATTTGAGAGGTGAAGTTATGAGCTCATCTCAACTATTTTATTAACAAGATGAATGTCTTCACCACGAGTCTCCTCCACCTCCTCAATGCGAACGAGTTAATCCAATATTTAGAACCATGCTTCTATATATAGCTTGGCCAAATTCATTTTTGGCCTTCATAAATCTTTAAATATTATTTTGTTCTGTCTGTCTCATTCCGAGTCAAAATAATTGATGGGCAGGCCAACGGAAAATTAATGAGAAGGGAGAAAGGTAAAAATCATTTTTGATTTCACTGTGCAGTACTACATACCCTCATACGAGTAGATTGGATTGTACTGTCTGGGAAGTGAATATTTCAACCATTATCCTTCCTCACCTTGAAAGAATTCAGTGAGCGGGGATGAAGGATCGCCCTTGATTGTGAGTTTGACTTTTGCTGGGTGGGGAGGGAGGGAGAATAGAATATTTTGATTTGTTGAGTGTCTCCAGTGACTCACATAATCTCAATTGCTTTCTCCTTTCCCTCCCTAGAGAGGTAGACAAGGAAATAGAAAAAAAAGTGTGAAAAGAGAAAACAACAGCTTTTTTCCTATGCAGTTCCCAATGGACCCAAAAAGTAGGAAGAGGTTAGAATCAAAGTTGTTTTTCTGTGGAAAGTAATTTTTGAGGATGGAACACCTTTATTTTTGTAAAACAAAACTCAGCATGTTGTTTTTGTTTTTGTTAACCTTGTAAAGAATCAAAAGGAAAAAGAAAAGTCTAAATCTCTCTCTCTTTCTCTCTCATTCAATTCTATTTTTACCCTACAAATGATTCCAATGATATGAATGACCCAGGATGCTAATTAAGTTAAATATTTTACTGAACGGGTAATGTTAGTGAACGAGTGTGTGTTACTTACATAAGGTCATGCCCCGCTCACGAAAGCCCTGGATTGCATCAGAAATAGCTCTTGACATACTCTTTGGACCCTAGAGACAAAAAACAAGAGTAAAATTAATGTGGGTTAAAAGATTTAAATACTTCCGCTGGAAATGGTCAAGTTGATTCAGTTTGTAGGGATTTGACTCACTTTTCTTCCCATGCAAGAGCAGAACCGTACGGTGAGTTGATGGATGGGATAGAATAGCGTTGTTGAGATGGTCAAAATCCAAGCAGTAAAAAATGGGGCATCATACACGGACTTTACTACCATTGGCTGTAATTTTCAAATGGAAAATTATTAAATAATGTTATGCAGAGACAGAGTGAAAGGGATAAGGTCAAGTATGAAATATGGTGGTCACCTTTGGCATGTTGGATGGAGCGGTGGTTTGTGGGGATATCAGCATTTCCCCCCCATGACTAAAATTAAAATTACTCGTGACACTCCCAAGACTAGAGTAGCCAATGTTATGAACATTTGGATTATGGTCATACGCATAATTTCGGTGGTACTGGTCCGCAAAATTGACGGGGGGATCTGCTGTGGCCGGACTCGAATCTTCCGAAGAGGATGCGGGCACTATTAACATTCGGTCAGCCGGGAATAGATGACTCGTCATGTAGGCTCTCTTTATAGAGTGGATCATGAGGGTCCAACAACAACCCACCAGGATGGACAGGATCACCCCGCAACACAACTGCAAACATCAACAACAATCATTAGTCCCTCTCTCTTCCTCTTTCTACTCTCAGTCCTCAACTCCCCAGGAGTTAATGACTCCCTCCCATCAAATTCATACCTCTCTCTAGGCTAGGGAGAGATTCGTCCATATTTTTTATGGAGACAATTGAGCCCGAGAACAGACTCCATTTTTTGTGATGGTCCCCTTTCATTCCTCTTTTCCCAAGTTGCGGTAGGTTAATGAACATCGTAAAGTAGGCCTGACTATGTGTGTGTAAAGTCACACAGTAAATGCAGCCATTTTTATTAAATGCACCAATTTCCCTTGTACCACACACACACACATTGGCCATACAGTGTACACACACCCTAGAGAGGAGAAGAGAAAGTCTGGTACTGCATCATGATGCAGCAGGAGAAAGTCTCCCAATCTCCCCCCTCCATTTATTTATGTTTACTTCACTCCTCCTTATTCTTATTCTTCCTCTTTCTACACAGCTAGAATGAAATTGTGTAAAAAAGAGAAATGTAAAAATCTACATTCAAATTTCTCTCGATTATTTTCACGCCATTTTATGGACTGCAGGGAAAACCAGGGAAGAGAAATGACAAGAAAATAAAATTCTTGGCCGCAACCCCAAAACTCCTTCCTTTCTCTCTCTCTCTTTTCAAATTTGAAATTGTGGGATGACAAGCTGATTCCATTTTTCCTGGATTTTTTTCTTCACACTCTCTCCTTCTCTCTACCTACCTCCTCACGACTTTCTCCTTCTGTCCCTTTCTCTCGAGATATAAAGATAAACGAACCATGTAGCGAAAAAGAGACAGAGAAAGTTATAAGCGGATCGGAGTAAAGCTCCTCTCTCTCTCTCTCAAAAAGGACTTTGTTTCTCAAATAAACTTTTTTTCCCTGACATAGTCAGATTACACAAGGAAGAAGGGCAGAGGAGAGGCAGGGTAAAATAGCAGCTGCAGAAATAAAGATAAAGAGTCAGAAAAATATATTTGGTCAACATTCACTACTACATAGGAACCTATCCCACACTTTCTCTCAATTTTTTTCATTTTCTCTCTCTTCTCCTCTTAGAAAAGAGTGAAAGACACAGACATACCATGGTGTACAGTTTGGCCTCAATTTTGTTGCACTGCAACTTTCCTATTTGTGTGTGTTGTTCCCGATTGACATTTCTAGCTCAATTTACATTCAAATTTTCCCCATTGGAACAGTCTGTGAACTTCTTTGACAGTTTCCCTCCTCCCATTTGTATTATAAATAGTTTTAAATTATGGAAATGAAAATGTGTTTCGAATTTTCTGCATGATTCATACAAGTTTATGGACGTGTCAATAATACTTCTTCTCTGCCTGACCCTCCTCCTCAGATTAGAAAGGAATTACATTTTTAATTACGGATAATGGAACAAGGCCAAGAAAGGGAAGGGGAGTCACCGAGGAAAGACATTAGTAGATACAAGGAGAAAGTGAGTGCTCCAACTTGGGAACTAGAAAGTTTTTTCCCCTATCCTGTATAGAGCAAGGGCCAAGGCTGATGCGACAGTTAAAATATTTTTTTGGGAGGAAAAACAACTTCTTAAAAGGTTCCCATGTACGCAATACACATGGAGAAAGAAGAGTTTATACAAAGTTCTCAAATTTATATCCTGTATTTTGCTCCTCTAACTTTTTTCAAGGTTGTCTTACACAGAGCGGATGAAGAGACACAGAAAGAGAGTGAGTAGGTGTGTGTGTGTTCATATTTCTATTTTGGAGTCGTATTCAATGTACTATTTTACTCTCCCGTATTTTCATGGGAGGGTAAGGAAGAGGAGGAGGAAGAGAGTAAAAACAAATTTGGATAAAGTTTGATGGAAATCAATGAACTTTCTTTTAGGATTTCCTTTTAGGTTCACAGTCCCAGTCCACTGCCTAACTAAATATTTGACTGTGTATTAGTGGAAGAGTGTAAATCTTCCATACATACAAAGTTTAATGGACTCCAGGGGGGAAGGAAATAGAGGGGAAGGTGATATAAATAAAAACTATTTTACATTTGTTTTATTTGAGGATATTAAAAATTGAGCTACTCGTCCAGTCACCTATTATTTATTTTGTAGTATAAATCAACCCGACGTCATCACTGACGACTGCAGTTTTCCTTATTATTTGTAAAAGTCTCAAAATAAAAACTTAAAAACAAATAGGGATTTTGTCAAAAGAAAATAGTCCGTTGACATTATAAATGGAAACTTGAGGAACTGCGGTCTTTCCTTCATTCGCTCGCTCATTTGTGTAGTGTTTACACGATACAGAATAAAAAGATTTACGTACGAAGACTAATTTATTACGAAAAACAACATTATGGTCATTGCACTACTCTCTCTCTCTCTTCCTACATTTTTCTTCCTATTGTAGTTCACCCCTCGATGTGGGTTTTTAGCCATCAACTGAGATTATAATTTAACTTTATAATGTGTAACACACACCACCAGCATCCCAACTCTCTCTTTCCTGTTAGACTAACGGAAATTTAATAATGAACTTTGAGCATGCAATCAGATCGGGTGAGGAACGAAAGAAGGATAAAAAAATAATTTACTAAAAAGGTAAAGGTCACAAAACTTGATTCATCAGCATTAACAGTGTGTCTGCATAGAAGAAGTGCAGTTCGACAAAGATGACTAATAATTAATTTACGAAAATGGAAAAAAGGACATTTAGAAATTTTTTGAGTGGAACACTAAAACCTGTTTTTCTTGTCATTGACACTTCAAACCGCGGAACACACACTGTCAAACAAAGTGCAGTCTTCACACACACACACAGTCTCCATTTGTCAATTTAGATTTGTGAGTATAGGGAAGCATGAAACTGAAGTACTGACTGGGTTTGTAAACTAGGTTAAATAATTAAATGTAGTATAAAATTACAGAGTAAAAATGTTATATGATAAACATTGGTCTTGTTGATTATTAACTTTTGACAATACAAAGATAGCAAGGGGTACTTCTCCATCCGACACTTCATTCACTCTTTTAGGATGGTGATTCTCCTCCACATCCTCCTCCTCCCTTCTCCTCCTCCTGGACATGACCGTAGACTCAAGATGAGGTCGTATCTCTTCGAGAGCAAAGTCAAAGTCACTGTCTTCCATTCTCCCTTCTATGGGTTCAAAATAAGAACTGTGAGGGAAACATGGCATGGAGTTGTTCCTCTTGGACTCCATCCATTCCAACATTTCCATCTTAAATTCAATACTACTAAGTAAGAAGTCCCTCTTTTTCGTCGTCGCTTCTTTTTGTGTGGTTGTTGTGGTGTCCGTGGATGAATTTGTAGTACTAGGAGAACATCCTGGATGAGCCGTAAATGACTCATCCAGGGAGAGTGAACTGTCATTTGATAGATTTAAATCAAACTTTTCTCCTACTGAATTTTTCCTCTCTACCATCTTCCTCCCTTGACTACTTCCTCTCGTTCGACGAAATTCTCAACACTGATCCTCCCCACTCCATCGACTTTCCTCACAAATCCACATGTCACTCCACAAATTTTGAATTATTATTTATAAAAATTTGTTAAAAAATTGTGTCCAGACTTTTTCAAATCATTTTACTAGATGAAGACCGAGAAAGAACTGAGAAAAAAGGGAATATCCAGGGCTGTCATGATCCAGGATATTGCGTCAATGAACGAGAGAAAATGGCGAAATATTTATGGAATTTTATCAAACGACTAAATTCCAAGATTGCAAAATTAAATAAGAATCGCGTGACGATTCCTTCCTTTTCATAAATAGCACACACACTCACACTCTCTCTCAGGAGTGTGTGTCAGGACACATAGGGGGTCAAAATTAATTGTTTTGTCAATTCCTGACTTAGTTAAGCCACAAAAAGTCATTTCTCATCATTCCGTACGTCATTTACTGTTGGAGGTGGAGAGAAAGGGAAAAAATGTGTGAGATTTGTTATTTGTCAGGTTAAATAGAATGGACGGAGAGGACATTAACACAAATGTGTAATGACGTTCACCCACATCTCATTTTTTTAAAAAATTAATTCAGTATGTATTGTATTGTAGGCTTTGTAGGAGCATGTGCAATTTTATTTGCACACTTTACAATAAGAGACCACACCTTGGCCGCTTCCCACGTCAAATACACTACACACACATAAATCCTCTCCAAAAAAGAAGGCAATCAAGTATCAAGAGAGAGACATTTGGTTAGTTAAGACTCTCAGATTTTGAAAATCAAAGTCAAACTACCTGATCAATCGACTGATTGCGAGGGTGACAAGGAAACGACAAGAACGGCAACAAAAAATGTCATTTCATTACATGTGTGTACTACACACTGTGTAGCGTCAAATTTGGAGAGTGTCAAGTTCAAGGGAAGAGAACAAGATATGATAGTAAAGGACATTGTCAAATTGTCATGTACAGCAGAGTAGTTAGATTTCAAGTTTTACACATAATTGTCGCAATCTAATTCCTCATACGTATTGTTTATCTGTTCTTGTCATGAAGGAAAAGTTAAATTTAATTTTAAAAAAAATTTGAGAGACTGAACCTTCATTTTCAGTCAACCAGAACCTACGGTAAATTTTCTCCACTTCAAATTGTCATTCTTTACTGGTACAATATAAAAATTCAGAGCAAATCCCAAAGGATGAAGGACGTTGTGTGTGGATGGAGAATAAATTGTGACAAAATTGAAATTCTCAAAAAGTTTACATTGGATTCCATTCGGAATGATCTTCCACCCAAAGAAGTGTAAAAATTTTTTATGAGAATGATTCTATTGTTTACATACAAATTTCATTCCTTCTCCTCTGAGAATGGAGAAGGTGAGATTAAAATGTAAACAAGAATGCTTGTTGTTTGCATAAGAACACATACATAATGTTTGTACATTTCTCACACACTCTCTCTAGACTCCTCGAGTGAAGAATAATCATCTTGAGACGGTGTGAACGTGTGGACACAGTATTTTTGGAGTTGCAGTCATTCAAGTAGAGATGGACAAGGGAGAGATAGGATGAGACCTACACAAGAACAACAACCTGGATAACCCACACACACTCACTCTCTCATTCCCTTTCTCTTGGGTTTTTTTCCCTTCTCTGCTTTTTCACATTCTGGCTGGATTGAACACGTGGCGTAGAAAGGAATGGTGGATCGATAAAATAATTTACGTCTCAAAATAGAAGCAGAGAGAGGGAACATTGGGGATATACAAAACCGTGACAGACCTCGTACATTCACGCACACAAGATAAAAAAATACAAAATATAAATCTGGGAATATATGCACTCTCTAAATCACACCCCCTCTCCCCCTCTCTCCAACATCTAACTAGGGATTTTCATCATAAAATTCCACGCACACACACACAACTATCCCATGTCCAATATCATTTCACGAATCCACTCACCTACCATCAAAAATAAAATGAGAGGAGGAGAGAGGAAGGTTGATTGTTAACCAGTATAAATGAGAAAAGAGCCTTTCCCGAGCATCCGCATTTCCCATCATTTTTCATCCATCATTTTGATCCAATTTCCTTCCCATACTGTACCCAATGTGTACAAAAAGTACAAAAAGGGAGATTTTTTGGGAAGGAATAAATTTCATGCACACATCTTCTTGTCAGTCTTCATTACACTTTCTGTCTACCATCAATTTTTAGAATAATCAAAATATTTTTTGGATAAAAAAACTAAACTATCGGAAGTCTGCGTATTTTTAAACTTAATAATTTTTCAATACTTTTCTTTCTTCAGCTAGATAAAAAAGACAAGTTCAAATAAAGTAATTGAAAACGAAAATGAAATGTTGGAAAGAAAGTTGGCATTCAAGTTCATTCATGGACGAAATGAACAGAGACCAAAATAAGAAAGGGAAAGTAAATTTGAATTTCTGTCGTCGAATAATTCTACATTTATCTGTTTTATATTCACACTTTCACACACACACACCCAGTAAATTTGAAGTTCAAAGTCATTGCATCAAAAAAGTTTATAACTAAAACTTTTAGTGATTAAACTTTTGTTATAAGTATTATCCTTGCATTAATGAACTCAAAAATTTTAACATTGATGATGACCTTTCTCAAATCCCTGACTTGACTGTGTGGACTAAAATGAGTAGAATGGAATAAAATTTACTTGCCCAACCAGGGACAAAAGGAGGGGAAGTAGTGAGAGAATTAAATTAAAAAGAAGGTGAAAGGAAATTAATTAACTAAGGAAAATCCCAGAGTCCCCACTCCCCATTTGAGCCCTCCCCACCCCTCAGCTCGACAATTTCATCATTTCAGTCTACTTTCCGTATTTACATACAATTTACATATAAAACGGGTCTCAAGTGAAAAAAATGAGGAGGGAGGGGAACGCGTGCGGAAAAATATTGAAATTTGACTTCAAAAGAAGAAAGTCAAGGTTGACTGACTGTGACTGTGTCGCTGTGTGTGGAGGGTTAGCAAAAAGGAGACGGAAAATTCAGGAGGAGGAGGAGACAAGGTACAAATATTTAACTCGACATACTTGTGTAAATTTACACCCTTTATTAATTTCCTCCAACTATGCACAACTTTTTCCCTCCCCAACATGAATATCACCTCCTCCCCAAACCAACTAACTTATACAGAAAGTGACTCCATATAAATTTGTAATCACATTCCAGAAATATGCACAACGCAGACAAAGTTCACCTAGAAATTGGGAAATTTATGAGGAATGCGGAATTCTTCCCCGTTGAAAATGACAAAAAAATTTTTGCACTCCATAAATCTACCCAAAAATCTTGTACCACAACAAATTGTTTTGAACACACAGACGAAAGACGAAGAAGAATTTTGAATATTCAGAATACACAAAATGTAGTCAGCAGAATATTCAAATTTCTTTTTGTAAAAGAAATAATTTAAAATACAAAAGAGTGGAATTGGAATTTTTACCTTTCTAGCAGTTTTGCTGAAAATAGCTCTCTTAATGGTCGCAATGGTTTTGGCAATTGGTTTCAAATTTGTATTGTTGGCCCCTTGGCCCTGTTGTTGTTGCTGTTGACTCAATTGTGACGGATTATTGATGAGGGAACTGTCCAGGGTGATGATGGTCCCACTTTGTTGTTGAACATCCGCGAGGAGAGGGACATTGGACGCTGGGCCACACTGACCTCCATGCATACTTGCAATGCTCCCACTGAGTCCTCCTCCCCCTCCCGCATTCTGAAGGATCCCTCCCCTCCCACCCCCAACCTCACTCCCTCCTGATGACACTGTGAACTCCCGATGACCATGTGGTCCATTGGCCACTCCACCGATCCCGACACCGACCATTGAACCTCCACCGACACCGACACCAAAATCGACCTCACTCAGGTTATCATCTGTGATGACGACGGACGGTGGTCTCCCGATATTCCCCAAAAGTTGGCTGATGGCTGTGGAGCTCCGGCGGAGTTTCCGAGGATTGAATATCGCCGAGATCCCAGACACTTCTGGTCGGGAAAGACGCCTTTTCGGGTCATTATTCATCTTGATTTTTTCCCTCCCTCCCTCACCCACTTGCTTTGGGTGGTGGTGGTGTGTGTACAAAAACCCCGACTCCCCTTGTTTCCCCCTCCTTTTCACTCCTTTCTCACTCCAAACCTTTGCCTTTCACTCCGTCCTCCCCCTCAACCCACAGGCGAGGTAGGGGCAGAGGCAGAGGTACAGGCAAAGCCAAGGCAAACCAGAATCGAGGTATCTCCAGTCACGATTTTCTTTTTCCCAACACGCAATTTTGATCTTGCACTCTCTCCCTCTCTCTATTTCTAATATAATTTGCACTCATAAACATTTACACTCTCCCCATTATACATGTCTCTACAAGTTCCATTTCTCCTTACACAAACACACTCACTCTCGCCCTCTCTCTTCCCCTCTTTCTTTCCTTTCTCCCTCACTCGCTTTCTCTTTTTTTGTCCGCGGGTGGGTGAGCTTGTACATATAATTTTTCGGAGGGAAACCCTATTCTCTTTTCCCTTCCCCTTTTGTTTGTGTGTGGATATGGATGTGTGTGTGTGTTTGTGTGTGTTATAAATGTAAACAGTACATGTCCTCAACCATTTTTGTCCGCTCCTTCTCCTTTTTTGCCACACTCACATTTTCTCTCTCCTTCTGGGCTCCAACGACGACACAAATGGAGCATAGAGAGGAGTACGCAAAACACAACAATCTTCAATTTTATTTTTTTACTTTCTCTCCATCAACACATTCACACTATCTCTTTTTATGTGTGTGTACTTTCTCCACAGGAGAAAACGGGCAGACACTCTGTGTTTATCTGACGGGAATGGTTGTGTGTGTGTGTGTCTTCTCAACTCGTTGACTTATTTTCCCATGGTGGTTGAGGAAAGCACGTGTCTTATTTTCTCAACTCTCCTCTCCTCCTCCTTTACCTTCTCCTTTCCGTCTCTCCCAAGACATTAAAGAGTCATCAGGACTAGGTTCTTCCTCGTCTTCAGATGGGTTGCCAAGGGACCCCGTACCTAGTCTTGGTAGACGTGGCGGAGGTCACAATCGTGTGTGTGTGTCTAGGCTAGTCCCACTTGACTTGGTCATATACGTTAAATTCTATCTGACTGGCGTTTTTTTCCCTTTCTACTTTTCCCCCGAGTGTCCTCGTATTTATCCCACACTCACACACTTTTTTTCGACTGACTTTCTCCGAGAGGGGCTGGATTTTCATGGATGTGTGTAGGTATGAGAGGACGTGAGTGGACTTTGAATTCTTGTGTGTCTCTCTCTTTCTCACGGTTGTGGGGAAGGTGATGGCGTGACAATCCTGGTAATTAATTCCACGTTGAGCGCTCACGAAGACCAATATTTACCGTACATATGGATTCCATGTAAACGCAAATTCTCCCTGTCTCTCTGTTGCTGGTCCTGATTTCCCTTTCTCCTCCTTCGTTTTTCATGTAGAAGGGAATTGTGGCCGAGTCATTTGAAAGGGCAGTCTAATGCTTGGACAAAAGGAGAGCCAGTAATTCCTCAGGTAAATTTTCTTTGTTCTCCCTCACTCTCAAGATACTTGCTCAGGAACAGAATGGAGGTCCGCAGGTAGCTCAGCAAGGAATTATTCTCAAGAACAAGTTTAAGGCAAATTGAGAGAGAACATTGTGAATTGTGTGTGTGGATGTGTGTGGGGACTACAGCACCTCCAATTTCTTCATCATCCTTCCACACACACTTACTCTCTCCCTCTCTCTCAAGAGCCTTTTGTGTCCTTTTAGACTGTCAAGAAATTTCCTTGGAAGTCAAAGTAATGTGGAGGAATGAAGGGGGGGAAGGCTGGGAAAAATGGGAGACCAAAGCCAAGGAAAAGGTCAAGTAGAGTTTGTCGTGTTGTGCAACTCTCTTTTTTATCAAGAACATCAAGAGTCAAGTGGGAGAAAAAAGTTTTTTCTTTTCACTTTATTCCCCTTTCACGTTCGCGTTCTTGTAATTTTGACAAGTCGAGAATTTGAAATTGAACAAAAAAAATTTTCCTTGACTGTTTCTTTTTACAAGTCGACGTAAGTTAATTTTAATTGTTTTTCTTTTTCTTCTTCTTCTTCGTCAAGTGACAGTTGAACTTTCTCTTATGCTCTCCACTTGATCCTTTTGATTAAGTTAGAAGAGTACCCAAATTTAGAGATTTTCTTCAAAACTTCCTTCCTGTGAAAATGACACAGAAAAAATTGTGTTATTCATTCAAGTCAATTATATTGCATGGAAAGAGTGTGGCTGAAGAGTGTGGGGAAAGAGGAAAGAAAGAGAGGAATCGCGGTGGAAGTTTTGCAAATTTGAATGGATTTTTCCACAGGGTATGTGAATCATGCAGGAGGATGGGACGGGAAATAAAATAGAAAATTCAATTTTGCTAAGGCAACTTCACACACATTATCCATCCCATATGTCTAGTGACTAGACTCTAGTCCTAATGCACACACACACTTATTCACCCTCTCTTTTTCACTTCAAGTATTACTCTGTGGAGAGTTTGTTGACATGCAAAAAGAGAATTGAATAGCATCATCCTGGTCAAATGGAAGAGAATAGGAGGAGAAAATTGATATGATTCACTCCGAACCGTACACCTATAATAGGAGAAGGAGGAGAAAGTTGCCAAAAAAGTTTGTGTATAAAGAGCACCACGTATGATGCTAGGGTTATGAAATTTTTCTCTTAATATGATTTACTGGATAGTGTTAGAGGACATGCTTTTCTCCTTCCTTTCCCCCTTCCATCCTATCACATATTTTACAAACTCAAGCTAAATGTACTCACAAGCACACAAACACAAATATATGGCTAGCTGAACCTGACGATGAAAAAAATTTCTTGAAACTAGTGGCTGAACTCTGAAGAAATATTTAATCAATATTTTTTTTGTTTTTCCTGGGAAATTATAATCACATGGATTATTCTTAACCAACGCTTTCACCGCTTTCACCCCTATAATAATAGCGACTACTTAAACGAGTAGCTCTTTGTTTTTTCACTTTTTATTGACAAAAACAACAACAAGAGAAAGAAAGGTGAGGAGTAATTAGCTCAAAGACATAATGAAAAGGAAAAGCACGAGCATTTAAGTATTTTAAAAATTGTGTTCTAATCCCGTTTTCCCGTGACTGTCAAAAGTCTTTGCCAATTGAGTGTACACTCTATACATACGTCGAATAGGCACAAGGTCTTCTCTCTCGCTTTCTCATTTTCAAAATCACGACCCAACCTTCAGACTTTCAGAGCCAAGATTTTTATCGGGAGGAAATCTATCGGGTTTTTGCAAGACCAGGGAGGGGAAGAGAGAGAGAAAACTAGAAGGATGCAGTACAGGAAATTACGTACTCGTGAGTTGCGTGTGTAGACTTTTTGTTGCTTCTACTACTATATACTTTGGTATATCCTCTTGTTTTTCTTGTTGTTGTTGTGTAACCTCAACCTTTGTTGTATTTTTTAACATTATTTTGTACGTGTATTTTACTTATTTCCCCGCTTTGCTCAAACATTCAAGTACAAATACTTGCGTGTGCAAGAATTCAAGGAGCGAACATTTCCATACATGGGACAACAAAGAGAAAGGAAAAATTATCAATTAATATTTAGGAAGAAAAAATTCTGGAATTCATCATCACGGAATAACAGAAATTGATTTTCTGCATGGAAAAATGAGCATTAGAATTAAAACAAAATGATTCAAGCACTTTATTGGACTGCTGGAATGAAACGTCGTACTTTAAAGTTGAAAATTGCGGAAAATTTTAAGGGAAATTCATGTCTATATTCCTGTCTAAAAATTGATTTAAATGGAGTTTTTATCCGAGTTACATAAAGAAGTTTATTATTCTTCACAATTATGAGCTTTTCTGGAACGTCTCAAGATTTTCAGAGGTCAGGTATTCACACAATTCAACCTCAAGGCTTGTGACTTTGTTGGACATGGCAGTTTTTCGTACACTTTTTATTTGTCATATAATTGCCATAATAACTAATGTGCACAAACACCGGAGCTACTCCTTGATGCAACGACCTAATTACCTACACTCGATGCTGCGAGCAAGGAGAAAGGGTTGTCAAGGTAAAATGATAAATGTGGATTAAATGCAAATAGACGACGAACAATTCTTGCGTGGAAAAAACCCAGTCTAGCCATGCAGACTGGGACAGGAAGCGAGAATATTTGAGTGGACCTTCCAGTCCTACGACAAATTTTGGAGGAACAATTTTTGTGACAGGATCATGAAACATTAAATATGATTAGGTGAAGGAGAAAATGGTTCCCTAAAACGACTGTAGCAAATTTTGACAAAACATTATATTCCATGCAGAACACACACGCACTCTCACTCATACATACATAAATGTACTCTTCTTCATAGTCCTTCTTTCAACTAAAAGTAGAATTAGTGTGAGTGCCTCGCAAAAACGACTCCCACAGGAACAAGGATTTGCACACACACAAAAACACTGAACAATGATCCTGACATTAAAATTGGCAATGACCCTACTAAAAACTGAATTATTTGAGACTCCCCCTGTCCCCCGTGCCCTTCTTTGTCTTTCCACCATCAAAATTTCACACGTATTGCCTATCATAAATTTGATTCCCCCTCCACATCCTCCAACATCCACAATTAATTCCTCAAAAAGTTTCCAGCTCTACCCTTGATTTTAATTCAATTCTCACTCCACGACCACAACCCTGCAATTAGTCCTATCCCAATCCCAAAAATCCGATAAATTCGTCAGTTGTCAGTCTCTCTCTCTCAGATTTTCGTGCAGATTAAACCAAACGGCCTTCCCTTCAACTCTTCACAAAGTTTAGCCAGGAAATATTTAATCTCAATTAGTCGTCACAATTCTTTCACACTCCATTTTCCAACCCGATTTCCCTTCAACTTCGCCTTTACTCGCGTGTGTGTGTAACGGAAAAGAGGGAAGGAGAATTGATGTAGTGGATTTTCAGTTGAAATTCCCTCAACTGCCGTCAACTGTCCAGAGAAGGAGGAGGAGGTAAGATAAATGAGAAATTGATTAATAGGCTCGAGGATGAAATGAATGGATAAATCGATAAGAAAATCGAAACTATTATTATTCCTGTACACACACACACATTCACACACGGGCAAGTATAAAGAGAGAAATTTGGTAGCGAAACTAGTCTGTAAATGTGCATTCCATTTCATGAGTGTTCTGTATGTACAACACACAAGCCATGGATATAAAGTGACGGATAATAACTGGGCACTAAATATCATGCATATGTAACTGTTTCATAATAGTGGAGAGAGAAAGTTGGGGAAAGGGGACAAAATGTATTAAATTATATTCAAATTCTATTTGTCCAAACCTTCCACTGCACACTCACAAAGACTTTGAGAAAAATAGAGTTTCACCTGTACCTCCACACACACACACGTACACACACATGCCGGGGACAACCTAAAAGGTTTGATTTTCACAGGAAAAATGAATAGAAAATAGAATTTGTGACAGGTTGAATAGACGACGACAACCCTGATAATTATCATGTTCAAATGCTCTCCCCCTCTCTCTCATTTCACCATTATAATCATTTCTTCATCGTATACTATACTACGTATATCTGGCATGCACCTAAAAATACCTACCTTACCTACAAAATTTCATACGAGACCCCTCCTGTCAAAAATTTTCCAAATGCTTTCACATCATACACCATCGAACCATCCACGACTACATTATAATAATCAATTGAATTGAATCGTCCTCCTCCCCCTGTCACTCCCCTCGTTCCTCACATAACTGAATATATCAAAGCAGACTTCCAGGAAATGGACCAACGCACACACACACACGAAAAAAAGACAAACTGGAAATTTTCCAAACTCTCCCTCCAAAAATGTAGTATTAGAATAAATAGGCTAATCACACACACAAACATTTGACATTCGCAAAAATTACAGATCGCACTAATTGTGATTATACTTTTTCTAGTTTGGTCACATAATAGTTAAGCACACGAAGAAAAGTTTTTGAAAATTATTTTTTAATGTGACTACTCCATACGTACACAATATTCACAATCAGACAAGAAATGTACAAAAGAAAATTATCAATTTTGTTCATCTCATTAAACATACGGGTATTAAGAAGAGGAGAGGAGGCGGATAACGAGATTAAACGGAAAAGAGGAAGAAGAAAAAATCCACTCAGGGAAAATGTGTTGATGGTGCATCTACAAAATTACATTTTATGACTACAGACAGACAGACACATAGATAGGAAATTCAGTGAGTGATTACCGTGGGATGGAATACGGTGTACACAATTTTTCTTTTTTTCCCCTCTTTCTCTCACTCTTCCTTTACTGTGTATTTTGTTGATTCAGCTCCCTGCTGTTTTTTGTCTGCCGCCGAGGAAATTGAAAAAAATGTGAAAGAATCCTCTCTCCCTCCTTCTTTCTCTCCTTTCCCTCTCTTTTTCCTTTGACACACTAATCAAGATGTAGATGATAGAGAGGGAGGTGAAGGGGAAGGGAAGAGCACCAACACCACACCACACATATTTTTTAATATATAATATTTTTTCTCTCTCTCCCTCCCTCTCGCTGTCTCTGTTGTTGTTACAGGTGAGATTCCACTTATTTTCTGGTCCCCCTTTCACCTTCCTCTTCTCCTCCTTGTATACTGACAGGCTGGTTTATAAGTTGGCTCTTATATTCTTTCTGTGGCTTTCCCCCTTCTCTTCTCTCTCCCCTCCTCTTTCTCTCTCTAATCGGAATTCTATTGTATTCGTTAGACGACGACGTGGAGTATCCTCTCCCGCTTTCTCTTTTCTACTCTATACCGATTTGCCTATTTGTTTTGAGGGTAGAGTAGAAAGTAGGAGGGAGGGAAGGAAAGTGAGAGAGAGTAGAGCAGGTAGTCTGAAATGAATACAAAAGGTCTTTGAGGTACATGCACACTTTTGACTGTGACGTTGCTATTTTATCCTAATAACCTTTCCCCCTCCCCCCTCCGATATATTGTGTGTGTGTGGAGAGAGAGTGATATATAATGGAATTTGTATTTTATAATGTTTGGCAACGTCATGGACGTCTATGATATAGTGTAATGTAGAGGAGGAGGAGAGGGGAGTGTGTGTGTCCGTATATGAGTGACTGGTGTGTGTGTGCTGTATGAATATTGGTGGTGTATAAAGACTCTATCCCCTCCTACCATATATTTTTGGAATGAAGGGTAAAGTAAATTGAAAAAGTGTCCAAGGAAATGTGAGAGAAGGCCTGGAGCAAACCCACAAGGAGATTTCACTCACTCCAAGACATACTCAAGTGTGCTGTGTGGAAGTAGATGGACCTCTTTTTTTCCCTATTTTATTTCCCTCTTCCTGTCTTCTCATACAGAGAGAGAGAGAGTAAGGGAAAGTGAGGGAGAGTAAAATTCTCAGCCCCCCTCTCTCTTTTCGTCATCCCCTCTACTTTCTCTCTCACTTTCTCTCCATCTCCTCCCCTGCTGTTGGTTGATTTTCATCCATCGTGCGCTTCTTGTTCATCGTCCTCCACTCATGCGTTGGAACTCTTCTTCCTTCTTCTTCGGCAACGTTCGTCCGTGTAGGGGAAAAAAGGATTGGGAAATATATAGGCCAGGCCACATATATAGGGCACCATACCGTCACAAAGTACACGAACCCATGTGAGTGTGTGATATGGAGTAGTTAGTTCATAGTTCATTTTATAGACCAGGAAAAAAGAATTTTCTCTTCAAAGTATTGGAAATACTGGAGAGTCTGCCAGTATATCACACACACACACATACGTCATATGTATGTACAGTGATATACATCATTTTATATGGGATGGATTGAGACGAGGAACGGAACGGATGAATAACGTACGAGAGAGAGAAGTGGAAGACAGGAAGGAGGAAAAGGGCTGTCAAGTACGTGGGAAAGTTTTAGCATCGCAGTTCTACTTACACAGACAGCTGGGCCTAGACACACACAACCAGAGAGAGAAAGATGCATACATGAGGATAGAGGGATACCACCAACTGTAGCAGCGACAGACTGGAACACTGAGATGGAGAAAGTGTATGTGTATACTTACATTGGGAAGGAGAAAGTTGAGTGTACTTTCTCTGTGTGACTGTGTGAGTGTCTGTGTATGAGGAAATAGAGTGTTTTTGATGCCATATGATATTTACATGGAACTTTTCCCTCCATCCTCGTCTCTCTTCTTCTTCCAGGGGAAAGTACGCTCAAATGACTCGTGCACATGAAAAAATCTTATCGAGTGGAAGAATTTTTATCATGTATAAATATATTTCCTAGATTTTTATTTCACTCATTCCCTTCCACTTTCTCTCATGTCTTCCTGTGTAGCTGTGTGTGCATACGGTGCTGTGGAAATCGGATTCCTCCTTTTGTCAACCCTGCACTCACTTTCTCTCTCTCTGACAATTTTGAAATTCTGGAAAGTGTACATTAATAAATATCTTCATTGCACGTACAATATTGTACAGCGTTGATGCATGAATGGACAATTTTGAGATGAATCTTCGTTTTTAAATAGATAGAGTTACAAATGGAGAGACATTTTGAGCTGATTAAAAATTGACTTACTGAGTTCTGACAAGGTCTACTGTGTAATATGTACTTGTGTGTCATTTTTGAGTTTGGCATAAAAAGAAGAGGAACGTGTCAAGTGTTTGGAGAGTTAAAACATAAGACTTGTTAAATATTAAATTGACCCACACCTGTCTCACCTATCCAATGACTAAACATTTTTGTGCACAGTAAGTATCCCATTCTTTTCCAAGGTCCACCCTCCAAATAATAAAAAGAAAGTGAAGAAAGTTGTGGAGAAAATAGAAACTGTAGAAAAAGTCAATGATATGGGTTGCGGTCACAGAAAAAAAATTAGGAGAAAATAAATTTAGTAGAATTCCACACACATACAACTACCTCTCTTTCTCTGCCTCTCCACTGAATGAAAGATAGATGGACTAATTACTGAACTTCAATGTCAGGAGTTTAATTAATATGAATTATAGGGTCTAAAGTTAGAAAAATGTCCAGCTCTCGGAAACAGGATGGACAGAGAGAGAGAGAAGGAATGTTGCACTTTTACCTTTATAGTACTAATGAAAATTAAAATACTTTCGGGCTACAAGAGGATGGGAAGGAACGGTGGGACACGTCTCAACATTTTTAGAATGTGTTGTGTGTGTGTGTGTAAAGAGTAATATGTATGGTTGGACAGGTGGTGGTGTCATATATACGTGTAGTCTCTCCATCCAGCTTTATTCCTTCTTTTTTTAAAGAGGATAATAAAAATGGAGACTTGAGGTGAAGGGAAGGGTTGTAAATGTGAGGGAAAGTCTTTTTCTGGGAATTTTATGTCTCCCTCTTCCTCTTTCAACAAAATCCAGTGTAAAAAATAACAGGGTAGAAAGAAGAGAGAGGGAGAAGGGATGGATGGCAAGAAAATTTTCTTAAAAGTCGTTTAATAAGCTTCTAAAGGAAGTGTGGAAAATGAAGCCATTTACGTGTGAAGCACGTTGCTCCTGGTGTTCAATTTAAAAGGAGCTATCCAAAAACTCTCTCTCTCTCTCTTTTTATACACACACACATAAACCCTTATAGCCATCGTATCCGTATTTTGGTTTCCTTCAAAGACATTTTGGAGGCCACACAGACACACACACCGTGTGTAAATGTAATCAAGGCAGAGACATTTACTGTCTCGAGTATTTTTCCTATAGTTTTTTCGCACTCTTCAACACACACACGTAAGTATAGACTCAAATGCACAATTTGACAAATATCCTTTGATAGTAAATTATCCTTTGTGAAATTAGGAGAACTTGATAGAGAAACTCATGTACAAAATGTAAGTTCCACTTTCCTTCAAATAAAAGTCATGAGAAATTGCACTTTCGACAAATATTGAGAACATTTATCTAAAGAAATAAAATGCATTTTAATGTAATGCTCCTATTCTGAAAATGCAGGGATAATTAATACAGCATTTGAGTACAAGTAACAGTCATATAATGCTTTAAAATAAAAGTGAGTACTTACACACGTGTGTACACACACACAGAGATAAACCGAGTTTTCCAGTCAGTGTCCGTATAATAATTTTCTTATTGTAAAATTTTGATGGGTGTTTAATCTTGTATGATTTATGGTGAGGTTATTCGTCACAAACTCACAGAAAACACACACACACGTGTACTCATTGCATTCACGATGAAATGAAAATGGACCAACGTATAAATACTACAGAGTCTGTAGTACAGACTTATATTATTAGAAGACTTGCCCACTAAACGCACACTCACACACATGGTAAAACATCAATTCAACTCGTAGAACATAACATTTATTCTGGAAATTCCGCGGGAGCTGTCCTATAATTTATATAGTTTAGCATTACATAGCATTCATACTTAAGGAATGTGCCATTCAAGCTCTATCATAGTTGCATAGTCAGATCGAAGAGTACCATCTTATTTGTGTATGTATATTTTGAAACCCAAATGAGTATAGCCACTTACTCATAAGTTGAAGAGGAACTTGTGATCACACACATTCTATTAATTGACCTTACCTTACTTGACTTGACTTGTATTGGATTTCTATTCAGAATTGGTCCATATAGTTTCCCATATATTTTGTGTATAGAATCTTCGCAATATTATAATTACCTTTCATTCTGATGAGGTTCTGGAGTGGCCAGTCAAGTCAAGTTTAGTTCAATATGGAAATTTCCCCATATTCATGTGACATTTCTCCTCTTTCCTTTTGTACTCCACATAATAGAAAGGGTCGTTTTTGGAATCCCTTTGTCTGGGAGAAAGGTCGGCTGTGTCAAAAGTATGAGATTGGTCCACCTGTGTCTACATTCCTTTCCTTTAATAGCCTCCCTTTTTTATCTCTTCGACACATTCTATTTATTTTTATGATCATATCATTTATTTTTCTAAAAAAAAATTTCTTCAGTCTCAATCCTATATTTAGGTTGTTTTACACATGAATACATGCTAACTATTGGACTGTCAAATAAATATTTCCTCCTCCAACATTTCAATTGTGAATGTAAGGCTCAGCTTTTCATGAAAGTAAAAAAGTTTGAGTTGAATTTTTACACAACACAATAGGAGTAAAAGGAAGATGAAGAAGTTGAAAAAAAATCATGGAGAGAGTACAAAATACATTTTTACAAAGGGCTGGAGCTGATTTTAAGGAGGACGAGAAAGTAACGAGAGAGGATGAGGATAACTATGGAAATGACGTCAATCCATCAATATAAAGGCCTTCTCTCTAGAGACAAGTTTATATTAGCATATTATACTGTGTGAGAGAGTAGGATCCGCGTTTTTATAGATTATTCCATCTATTCTTATAAAATCTTTTCTCCCTCTTCCCCCCTCCAACTCTCGTATTCCATTCTAAATTAAATTACATAATACACACACACACACACACACACACACACACAAGAAATTCATGGCAAGTTTACATAGCCCTCCCTGCAATCTTTAACCCTTTCCTTCACAATGGGATATGTACCTCCATTACTTTTACCTACATGGAGAAAGGCGAACCAGAAAAAGATATTAGATTAGCCAGTTTTTTCTTACACCACCATGATTCCTAATGATCATCATTAAAGGCACACACACACACACTTGACATTGCATTGTACAAAAGAGGGAGGAAGAAGGAATTACTTTTAGGAAGGAAAGAAAAACTTTTCTTCCTTTCCTTTTCCTCGCTCAAATGAACAAACATTGGAAGTAGACAGAGAGACGACAGTTTCACACGCAAACTTTTTTTTGTCATGTGAAAGTCCCATATAATATATAAAATAAAAATATTTCCGTTGAGATTAGCTAGTACGTGAGTCACACTTCCAGGATGTTGTAATCAAAAAATGAGTTTTTCTCGAGTGAGCACACCGTGAATGATTCACACATTCCTACATTTTGCGTACTATAGTTAAGAGGAGATCAAAACTAAAATAAAGGATGAAAAACTTTAAATGTCACCTCACTTCAGAGTAGTCAACTGTTTCAATCAATTGTAATTATAATTTGTGTAAATTAAATTAATTTTGAGAATGAAGACTGTTAACTTTCTTCCAATGTAAAATGACATTTTTTGATCGAATAACCTTTTTTTACAAAAAAAATGTCTGGTACAAATAAACGAGGATTGTCGGGAAAATTTGGACTGCGCCATAAAATTTAGTTTACATTAATCTCCCTGACTCACTCTGTGGATGGTAATCAAATTATGAAAATTGCCAATTGTTCAATGTTTTGCCCATTTTATTTTGAAGGTGATAATTTGATGATGACAAGTCTTTATGGTGTTGTTACTTGGTTCAGATGCGACTCCATAATACCGACTCTTATTTTTGTCAAGGCGTAAGAGTGAACAGCTTCCGACTCTATTTTATTGCACGACATACTATGCAGTGCTTTAAATATTAATATCTACTATTTAGTATTTATGTAGATAGAGTGTTTGAGTAGTGATTTATTAAAATGAAAATACCACAAGCTACTCCGTCTCATTTACTAAAGAGGAGAGAGTAAACAATGAGGATCACGTACATAATAACACTTCTGGAGAGGTGTGTGTGCCACGTTTTACATAACTTTCATTGTCATAAACATTTCAATTTCATTTCCTAGAACGAAAGGACATCAAACTTAATGATTGGTTCAATAGTACACCTTATAAATATTTTTATACCTACAGAGAGAAAGAGGGAGAGAAAAGTTTCCAGTCAAAGTCACTAGTGAATGAAAGTCAAGAGTCAAACAAGTGTGCATAATTTTCTTTTATTTTTTTCGGCAAAATATATCCAGATTGAAATCAGCTCATTCAAAGTGTTGACCCAATTATTTCTCCCATTTCTTTGAACTCAATATTATACTGTTTTCATCATGGTGGATCCGAGAAACTTGTTCACGATTGTACTCATCGTGAGTTGTTACAGTGGACAGATTGGATCGGCAGTGACGACTGAGTTTATGTACAGTGAAGATGTTTTGAAAGTTAATGATCTAATATATCAACACAATACGGAGGGAGTTGAGACTCTTCACAATTATGTGGTCAATTTTACAAAGATGGGGAAAAAGTGGGGTCAAACTTGTAAACCGGAACATCAAGTCAAAATCCAAGAACAGCGTTCACTCTACATTAATCTTTTAAATGAACTCAAACTCCCCTTTGATGTGCAAAAAATCCAAAGACTGACCAATGAGAGTCTTGCCAATCTCAAAAATTACCCAGAATTTTGTCAAATTAATCCTCTCTGGCAAAGGAATGAAGTGGACCTTTTGTGCTGTAATCTCACAAACAAATGTATTTCCAAAAATCCTGGCCAACAAATATTTTCCTCAGTGTCCATGCAACCTCCTCCATCATCCTCATCGCCACCACCAATGCAAAAAGATGACCTCATCATTGTTCCTCGAAATATATCCTTCTTAATGACAGAGTTTCAACGACAACAACCACAACAAGACGAAGGGTTCAAGATGAAATCCAGTAACTCTTCTGACCTCCCCACAACAACAACGTCAACAACGACGACGACGGGAAGGGGAATTTTGCTTAGTGATTTCCCAGTCTCCTCATCCTCCTCCTCCACAACGGAGAAGGAACAAGTCATCATTGTCCAATTGACCAGCACAGTTAAAGTGACCACTGATAGGACCACTCGCAAAGTCACTCCAATTGTTGCTAAGGCAACAACAACCACAGTCAGTCCCAGTTCATCGTCGTCTAGACAATCTGGCTCAGGATTTTGTACATTATCCATGGCAGCATTGTTCTGCTTGATGTACTTTTCCTAGATTCACACATTATAAAATCATGGAATGTGATTCCTTCCTGATAATTGCATTTGATTGACACACAATCTGTAATGTGGGCATGAACTTCATATGAGTCATATGACATGACACAGAAATGTACAAAATCAAAATCAAAATTTGTATTTGTTTCGGCGTAGAGACCTTTTTTCCACTTTATTCTCATTCACATTTTTGTATAACGCGAACAGTATCTACTTGCAGACCAAACGAACATTTATAGAAAAGAATATGCGTTTTTTTGCGAAATTTACAGACCCTATATATATACATTATATTTTTTATATATAAGTATTTTGCTCTGTATTTAGTATATATATATAATATATGTTTTATGAAGTTTTTTCTTTCCTTTTCTTTTTCTGAATATTCCTCTGTTGTAATCATAAAATCTTTACTTTACACACGCAATATAATTTTATCAATATTTACTTCCACAATATCCTTATTGTAATGTAACGGTACTTTTACGTATATTACTATATTTGGCATATTTTTGTTACGATCATAGCTTACAGTTTGTTACGTACGACATTTGCTCATTCAAAACACTATTTTACAGTTATCAATCTTATATTCATGTATATATATTTATGTTCTATCCTGTAACTCATTGTATTTTTAGGTAGACTCATTGTTTGGACAATTTTCATATTATTTTTTTCTCTAGTAGTGCAATCCATTTTTCAAAAATACGAAAATTATTCACATTTGTCAAATTTCATTCCCTTGTTTGCATTTGAAATGAATGATCAACTACAATACAATTATAAACTAAACGGCAAAGAATATCACAAATTTGTTTAGTAGTTACACAATAATTATAATAAATGTTTAGAGTAAGAGTACAGTGAATACGTCACGTGGGTGTGTGAACTAGCAACTACGTTTCTTGCTCCAAAAAAAATATTAAATTACGGAGTCAATCTCTTACTTACTTTTATACTGAACAAAGAACACTTATATAAGCCCCAGAAATTAGACAACAAAAAATCATGATTGTTCAATTTTGTAAACTACATTGTAAGTTCACAAATGATCCGAATCTCTCAACTCACCCTCACGTTAGCCCTTCAAACATCCTTTATCTACTATATTACAAGTCATAACATATGACAACTAAAACTTATTATGTCTCCAGACAGTCCTCAATCAGCCTTATCATTGTAATAATAATAAATCCTAAAAACAAAATTCGCTTCTGTCCACGACCTGTGTCTCCTAATATAACAGAAACAATTAAATATATTCTAATTCACAGATAATTTTTTTTCCTTTACTACATTGATGACAAACTACTGGATCATTGAATGAGCCTTCCTAGAGTCAATTGTTGGTTTCTTTTTCTTGTAACAAATGCAGCGCAGATTATCATTAACATGACATACGTTTTTGTGGTAGTCATTATGTGAATTATAACGTAAATTTGTAATACAAATTGTGTATCTGATATACCACTACATTGATAGACTTCATGTTTTGATCTGAGTACATTTTCTATTATAATAATAAAAACTACTTAGACTAAATTACAATTTAAAGCGTTACTTTATCAGTTCTTATATTATGTACTGCTCTGAACTTTTCTGTGGGACATTTTTTTCGTCGCAGTTGCTAATTTCGTAATTTTGTCAAGTTTGTAGAATACAAAAAAAATATTGTGGTGCGCATAAGATTTAACTAAAACTAAATTAAGGATACAGATGGCAAAAAGCAGGAAATTTTTGTATAAACCAAAGAGAAAAAAAATAAATCACTACAAATGTCATACAAAGTAGCAAAAAACTAGTATCGGCCTAAATATCTTCAACATGATCAAGTAATGATAATAAATGCTGATTACAGATAATAATAGTAATTATTGCTAAATTTGCTGATCTGTTATGGTCATATCCATAAAGTATGGATATTGAATAATTTCACTTACTAAAATAAAAGGTTGAACTACAATATTTTTAACATTTCATAAAATTGTGTAATGCCAAAGTCACCAGGAAACTCAATAAGGGTGTCATAGGCAGAAAATAATCAGAAAAATACTAAAAGAGAGAACGAAAAAAATAGGCCAAAACAAAAAAAACAAGTCAGTCATAAGTATGTGTTAGTGTTTTCACTTGGTGGTGATGGTGTATCTATTATAGTAAAAGCTCCTCACTTGTTGTTAAATCCTGTTAAATTATCATTAAAAATCTTAATTTCATATTTTACATAGTACGTTCTACTCACTATTCGTCTGACTTAACTATAATATGTACTAAAAATATCAATATATATACTTTTCAAAACATATTACAGTTCATAAATTGCAAATCTTGTCTCGTGTAATACTAAAAATTCATGGTACAGAATTTCAAATATCAAAAACTCAACAAGTGAACATGAGTAAGGTATGAATATTTAAAATCTTTCATTTAAATTCTTAAAACATAACTTCCTTTTTCTGTGAATAAATGTATACCTTGTATTTCCAGTACTTGTAAAATGTTTAAATGAATAAATCTGAGGTAGCAACACAACAAGCGAGGAACTTAGGGGATGCACCATTGGTCGCACAATATTGGATCGTAATACTATTGTAAAGAAGGTCAAGTCGACACATATATGCGCTAATTAGCAGAATAATAATTTTGAGGATTCTGGATTACTACTTCACTGTCCACAGCTTCTCTCACTTTTGGTGTCTTCGAAAACTTTGTATGACAAAACTGATCCAGCCAACCCCCTTGTTGAGGCCGCCGCATCGTCCATTGATAAGTTGACTGATGCTGTCTCACTACTGAGACTGTGGCGTTTTGTTGAAATCACATCCGCTTGAATCTCTAATCTAAGTAGACAATCATAATCAGAGC
>WJFB01000783.1:0-47482 GCA_009870185.1 Pygmarrhopalites habei | reverse complement strand
TATCTAAAGAATTTCTTATTAGATATGGCAAAGGGTGAATGGGAAACATTGCCGCAACTTATTTTCCTTCCCTCTGAAGCTGCCCAAGAATAACACTGTACACACATACTTAGGCATACTACATAATGAATTTTGTGTCCCCTTTTATACAAATGACCATGTCTTTAATTTCAATGGACGAGACAGGTGAATTTGGAAAATTGAATTGAATTTGAAAAATTGGGACTCGTGAATAATTAGCATGAGCAGAAGACCAGCTGAACTGACAGTAAAAAAGGTAACTGGGGGGTAAAAGGGAATAGTAAATTTTTTAAAAAAAGAATCCTACTCACTACTAACTATTCCGTTTTACATTATAAATAAATATGAGTTTTTATTTGTCAAAGTAAAGAGAGGCAGTCAATGCATGCCAATGTTTGTGAGAAATTCAATGGGGATAAATAAAACAGGATGAAACTATCATAAAGGAAATGTAGTCGTAATGGGTTATTTCCTTGTAAAGTACACACACACACACACGTAAATGAAAATGAAAATAGCAAAGCATGGGTACATAAACACATATGCCAATGATTCAATTTTTCTCTCTTTGAGAAAATTTTGCAGAAAAACTAGAAGCAGGGA
Source organism: Pygmarrhopalites habei (assembly GCA_009870185.1). Taxonomy (NCBI): domain Eukaryota; kingdom Metazoa; phylum Arthropoda; class Collembola; order Symphypleona; family Arrhopalitidae; genus Pygmarrhopalites; species Pygmarrhopalites habei. The sequence goes on along the minus strand of WJFB01000783.1, from coordinate 46,858 downwards.
ATGTCAAACACGCACACACACACGGTAAATACCTGAACACGCTCTCATATTCTGTGTACATTCAGGGAATGAGACAGCTGAGAGTAAGTAAAGTGAATGAGAGGAGGAGGAGGAGACGGACCGATACATTTCCTTTGCTCATTTGCTCGAATTAAGGGTATTCCTCGAATTTATCCGCCTCTCATTTGTCAATCTAAATAAAAAGAAAAATTGTCCAAACTGTCAACGACACTACGTTCACTACCATGGCATGGCCATTATCCAGACAGAAAAACACAGAGAGAGAAAGGAAATACGTGGATGAGTCCTTTTTTCAAAAAATTGTGCTCCATGTTACTTTCTCCACTTACTCCAACTAAGACTAATGACAGTTATGTACACAACACACACGAATGGTACATTCCATTGAAAATAAAAAAACTCAGAGGATCAACTAGGAATGGATCCATTAATTTTTAGTTGAAATTTTCTACTGGTGTGTCTCTCTCTCTTTATGTATGATGTGTGTATCTGTCATTCATATCATGTATGGCTCAAGTATGGAAGCACACTTGCAAAAATTGCAAATTTCCTACACTCCATGACAATTCTATTGTCATTCTCATTGCCATTGTACATTATACGCACACACTCTGACAGACAGTATGCCTATGTGTGTGTGAACTGTGGACTGTCGGCAAATCTGTTGAGATGCAAATTTTACATGTGACAATTTTACATGAGTAATGCCAACAGCCAAGATGATTTGCATACTTGGACTACGGACTCCCCGTGCACCGTGTGTACAGTTAGTGCAGTGTATACAACTTATGGGCAATCTACAGGGTGTTCATGAATTTAACTTTATGTACTTACCATTGCATCCACATTTTGAAAACAATATTTAACTAAAGACAGTGCAAACAATTTTTAGCAAACTACAAAAAATCATACCCTGTCAATATCTTCAACATTTGACTTGACGGGGGAGTGTGAACGTTCACAATTTGTTCTGTATCATGTCAACTGCAATGACATAAAGTGATACAGGTATGCATAAAATCAATAATGAAATACCAGATGTATACTTTACAATGCATGTTAATTTTTTGCTTCTTTAAACATTTAATAAATTATTGTAAAAACAACAAGGCTTCCTTTTTATGATCTTGAGTGAACCATTTCTAATTCCCTAGTACCTACTTACATTGGTACAAGACATGAGATAAAAACAGAAATGGAAACTGGAATCAGACAAGGAATCTGAATTTGATCTCAGGGCCAAAAAGTCTGGAAAAGAATAAATCATAAATAATATCATCTTGAAAGAATGAAAGAGGAGCAGTAGCGTAGCCAAAAGGGAGAAATGGACGTGGAAGAAATAATTAATGATCCTTAATAGCGGGTAGTGTCAATGGGCTTAGTACACTTGGTGTACACCATACCCTTCTACATACAAATTTGTCTGAGGCCCACTGCTGTTCAACTCTTTCACAATAGCCTTTGATTAATACGAGAGAGTGGAGGAGGAGGAGGAGAGGAAAAAAGTGTTGATGTTTGAAAAATGGTGACCGTACAAAATGAAATAATATGGACATTGACATTGAACGAAATCCCCAACAAACACATACCACTCAACATCTCTCTCTCTTTAAACGTCTCCCTCTCTTTTACACAGTAAATAAGTCACAAAAATCTATTCCACTAATAACTTAAATGATGATTGATTCACTAATCTTTTTTTCATGTCTATACATATTCATACTAACGACGCTTTAAATGAATGTTAATTTTATTTACACTAATCTACTGCTGCTATTTTGTACCCTGATAAATATCTCAATAATTAAGACTACAGATGAGAGTAAAAGTTGTAAATAGCTATCCATATACTTATTTATTTTATTACGATATGTGTACAATAATATAATGTAATGTAAATTTAATGTGACATTAAAAACAAACTTTTGAGTAATAATAATATTTGTTATTTGTCCCAACTCTTCTTTTCTAGGAGATGTTATCATGCTTTGGAGACTCTTTGAAACTCACCGCGTACATAAATCCTGCAGACACACCGCCCAACAAAGGACCTAAAATTGGATATAAAAATGTGCTTAATTTTTTTTAAATTACACCTTTTAAAAATGTAACTAATAAACGAGTACTAAACTTGTGACTGTTGTCACAAATTTGTATAAATATTCGTAGAGTACATGGTATTACAACAATATAAATATACAATTAGAGAGACACTCACCAGCCCAATAAACCTGCGTCAAAAATAGATAAGGGGAAACAAACAGAGAAATTAGTGTTATGAAGATACCATTAATAATACAAGCTGTAAACATTCCTAGTGGATTTATCATAAGATAATTTAGGATTTTTTTAGTTTGTTGAGCAATCTTCTCCCTCCCTCCCTCCAATTTGTAAACACGAAAGGAGAACTTGAAGAAAGAAAAATCCTGATCTTCCCTGTTTAACAATGAAGACGACAAAGAAGAGAGACAGATGTGGAGGGACAGGATAATATCACACACGCATAAATATGGGACACGGACGGTATGAACTCAATAAGGTATAATTACATGAATTTTTGTCAGCTGGCATTCCTCCCCTCCCACATACACACACACACACAACAAACACATGGGCCGGCTTCTGTGTGTACAAATCTTTTGAAGACGGGAAGGATACAGATTTTATAAGCTGCTTGGTCATAAAAATAAATAAATAAATAGTTTTGTATGTAAATTTTTCAACTGGAATCCATCCATCCATGTAGAATCCAATGTGCCATAAATACAAGAGGAGATCTCATGTATTGTCGAATTGAACATTGTTTCTTCACAATGGAAAGTCTTTTGTTCACCGGGTTTGGTGTGTCGAAAATTTTTTGCAATTCACACACACAATTTTGTCCGCTTCTCAAAGTGTGATACGTGTTTGTTAGACCATAAGCTATACATAATCATATTGAATGGAGAGAGTGAGAGTGAATAGTGTGTGTATGTACGAAAAATGGGGGATGGTGAATGAGAGTTGATGGGCAATAAAACAGTCATCAAAATCATAAAGGCTGAAAATAATGACCCCTCACAAACTCTTGTAATGTCAATGTCAATCCAATAATAATTCTTCTCTCTCTCTCTTCTTTTGCTCTATCTTCATATTTTTACTATTGCTCCATTTATATGATTTCAGATTAAAAACTCTTGTTTTTGACATGCCGCTCGCTCCACTAATCCGGCCCACGCCCTCATCATTTGATCCTCCACTCTATTCTATTAAATCCCCTCCTCCTTCATCCATGTATATTGTATTTAAAAATGTTCCGCACGCATGTATCATTTATATAATGGGAATTTTTGCACAGATTGTGTTCTCATAAGTTTGATGGGGATGTTAAAAATAATTGTTCAAGGCTGGTAATATTCTGATTTGACAATTCTTACGTGGGTAATACAGTCTACACTTGTCTGTTGCGTTATACTCTAAACTACAAAGTTGCTTTTCTCAACGGCACTTTGTCATGAATATCTCTGGGCAAAAATACTAGGTTCAAAAACGTGGAGAGAGAGAGGTTAACGTTTCAGTAAGAATTAATTTGACAAGGATTAAATCTAATACAAAATCGAATAAGAAAAATCCAAAGTTTTTACCCAAAGATGAGTCCAAACTTTGGCAATCACAGCTGGACCCAAACTTCTTGCTGGATTCATACTCGACCCCGTGTATTGAATCTATGGGAAAATATACATGTCGTGTAATCAATTTGACTTGATTTAAATGAGGGAAAATGAGAATCATTTATTTATTTTTTTTAAAAAAAATAAAAAGAGAAGCCAGAATATTCTAAACTCACAGCCATCAAATGACAACACATAATTGATAGACCAATTGCGAGTGGGGCTGATCCTTTGACATCTTTCCTGAGGTCATCACAAACTCCACAGACGACCAGTACAAGGACGAAGGTTATCAAAGCCTCAAGAAACATACCCTGGAGGGGATCAAGCTTTGGACTAATCGTCGTCATCCCCAAATTCCCCTGTAATTCCGTTGGAGTGACCGTCTGTTAAAAAAAATTTTACAAAAAACATATCAAAAATTCCAGCTCTCAACTACATACACTTATCTCTAACTCTCCCAAAAAACAGGACACACACACGTGAGAATGATGGGTATTGTGAGAAAACCCACATGAATCCTGTATACCAGAATCTGTTTGGAGGAAAAGGGGCAAAAAGCATGGGCAATTGTTATTCATAATCTTGAACACAACTCATTCCTCAACGTCATCCCATAATCTACTCGAGTCAGAGGCAGACTACACATTTGCCAAATGCATTTGAGAGGGGGAGGTTTGGAACCTAACCTCATGCATGTCAATGTAGGAAATAATGTGAGACAGAAAAGGAACATTATCATGTGTGTGTTTTTGCCGAGCATCGAACTACTCGTAGACTACGAGTCGTAGTTACGTATAAACGAATGAACCTTATGTGTGTGTAGTGGATATCGTGACTGGGTCGTATGAGAAACATAGAGGGTGTGTCTTTAATTGCTGATGGGTCATTCAATGAAGCCTACTAAGTACACAATTTTCTCAAAAAAGTATGAGTTGCCTTTACCATCATCATCGTTATTATTTTTGAGTCAAAACATTCTCAGTACCGTCTTCCTTTCCTCCTCCTTTTGGAATCGCCCCGGCTCAAATTAATTTTTTAAGACAGAGATTCCAATTATTGTACCTACATTCTATCCTCGATACTACCGACTGGATATAGTCATTTTGTAATCTGTCGATTCATAATATGTTCTACAATTACGTGGAAAAGAGCCGTATTCATTACGGTAGAACCCTACTCTCCATAAAGCAACTTTGAATAAATCTGACACTCTCGTACTTCAGCAGAAATTGCTTCGAAAATTATATACTGTCCTTGCTCATGAAAGAAGGCTCGTAGATTTCTGGATTAAAACAAATCAGAACTCTCAAGTAAGACTAAAGAGAAAGGAGGGTTCTATCCGAATGATTACGGCAACTCGTTATTTTGTTTTTGTGAAAAATAGACGTGTAAAATACTTCAGCATTTAAAGCCAAACAAGATTTTTTACAAATAAGGTAAACGTATCCGTTGGGTGAAAACTTGTCAAAATTATAAACACACACACTCACACACTCACTCACAAATACAGGGAGGAAAGGTAAAAGAGGAGAAGAGAAAAAGACGTACAGGTTTTAAGTTCAATCGCCCGCAATCTTTTTGTTGTTGTTGTTTATGTCTTAGATAAGCCAAAAAGAATGTGTGTGCATCATAATATGTATTATTACGATGATGGAGATGATGTTTTATTTTCTCTTGGAAATCTCTTTTTTTGGAGGGGACAATAGATTTCAGATTGAGAAGTAAACAGTGTTGAGGGGACTACTCTCCAAAAAACGTTTTAGCCAGTATGATCGTTAATTGTTGTTGCTGTTCAAAGGAGGAGAGAGAGAGGACAGGTTAGTAAAGCAGGACAATTTCATTTTATAATATGCAGCTAACTAAATATGTAGTTTAATCACTGCTCTCAGCTCTCTATCGTTCTACCCCTACCATTTTAGCCCTGAGACAGACAGACAGAGAGATCAGAAAGGATCAGATTAATGTGGTAAGTGGAAGATGAGGATGATGATTAGGACGATACTCTCGAATGATTTTCATCTTGATATGTCCCTAAAACCATGATGGTGATGATGATGATGGAATTCCAAATCTGTCACTATACAATTTAAATATTTAATCTTTTCAAATTTATTATTACTATTATTTAAATTCACCTGTAAAATTGCAGCCCCACAAATCCCCCCCACACACTGAGCAATGATGTAGACGAAAGACTTGAGAAAGCTCATCTGCCCTGCAGCCAGTAAACCCAGAGTCACTGTAAATACAAAGTAGTGTGAGAGTGAATGTGTGTGAATTCAGCTCATTAGTCCCAACATTAACAATTTTTATTTAACAATTATGGAATTTGTTTACATAATTATATGAACATTGTGAGAAAAAAATTCATATAAAAAATTTACCTGCGGGATTAATATGACAGCCAGATATATGTCCAATAGCCTGAAAGATTAAGTAATTATATTTTTTTGAAAAAAAGGATTTTCATCAAACTGGACTAATTACTATGATTCAATGTCACATGAAGATTTGTAACCGTTTAAAGAAGAGTGTACCAAAAATAAACTAAAAAAGACAATAATTGGAAACAGCTGACTATCTAGTAGAGTCATCCTCGTTCAAGGTTCCTCTTGTTGGAACAAAAGGGTGACACAAGTAGTTTCATAAAGTGAAGTATGTAGTTCTCAGCCATTCCTTCCCTGAATATAATTTGAATAATAATTTGCTCCGTGAGAACTTTTTGTGCCTGAGTCAATTAAATTTATGTGATTCTATCTGCCTCCTTCCTCCATGTTCCCCTAGTCAGATGATACTAAGCAGGATAGGATATTGTTGTTGTTGTTGACAATGTCTTGCTTGCTCACCTTAATTTTTTCTCTCTCTTCTTCTACAAAATAATTATTAAGCCCTTGTAGTTGTTCACACAGACGCGAAATGATATTTACCTATGTACATTCGTATGGTATGTACCTATACTGGTCATCCTACACGTACGTCAATAACATGACTGGAGTATACGGAAGTGGAGAAAAAAGTTTGCAAACATAATCTTACATAATGAAGATGGACAATACAATGTATTGTACATTCAGCTTCCATTCAGTTTCCATACTACCCTCCACCCTCCATGCTCTGATTCTCTTTACAAGAGTACATTTTTAACTCAAGAATCTTAAGTACATATTGTGTTTAATGAAAGTTCAAATGAGAATGAAAGTTTGTAATTAAAAATTCCAATAATTAACTTTGTTAATGTGTACTTATGAATGTGAAGTTGTGTGTGGTATGCACGCTGGGAAGGAATTTCAATTTTTTTTGTATCAAATGTGAACTACCAGGAATTCCGTTAATACATTTTTTTAAAACAAGGTAAAACTCACTTGTGCCATGGAAGCAACTGTGATTCCAAAAGCAAGGGCAATTTGGACCATTGAAGGAGCGTAGGTCGGACTCCAGCCCTGGATACAAGAACCACAGCCAATGAAGACGAGGAAAAGGGTACCAATGAATTCAGCCACCAACATTTTCCAAAGTTGTGGATTCCCACACACATCCCTGATCCCCACATACTTGGCCAGAGAATCTTCACTGGGGAACTTCCGGTTCCAATTCGCTGGGACAGGTTGTGGACTCTCTTCCGTGTAGTAGGCACGTCTGTAAAATCCTTCCACTTCGTCACACTCGGGCAGACTCTTCTGTTTTCGACCTTCCAATCAAACGTGTAGGAAATTTTGCATTCAAATTTTTATCTTACATAAATGTGATTAACTGAGTGGTCATTTAAAGTCCGGAGATCTTTTTTTTTTTGGTAGAAATTGAATTGACAGAGGAAACCCTGGATTTTTTTGGCTACAGACCCAATAAGCCTCAATCAAAACGCAATGCTAAAAGGGAGGCCTCAGGCGTTTTACAGTAACTCTGGCTATTAATCTGTCTTTTGTTATTGGTCAGAAAATTTTAAAAGATGCTCACCATTTAGAGTATTGTTGGGTCCTCCATTACTTTGATAGCTGGGTAGAGTATCCCCCTTTGAGATCCTTGTTGGTTCTTCCAATTCAATATTGAAATTCCTCTTGTCCTCTGTCGTCATTTTCTTGGCTAATGTCAAGTCTTCCAAAAAGGTTAGTGGTATTGTCACAACAATCGAAGGACGATTTCGTCGCCCAGTCATTCACTCCGTTCACTCCTATAAATCTTTCTCTCAAAATTGTACAATGATGATGGGAGCAGAACGGAAATATTGCGAAACACAAAGTTGAGTCAAATTCACACTTTATCGAGAGGGAAAGGAAAAACAAATCAAAAATGTCCAGAGTACACACTCTTTGACATTGCTCTGACCCCGCTGTAGTGTGTGTGTTTATGTGTATGTATGTAATAACTTTTTGAAATTATTATGTTGCCTCACCGAGACAAAGAGTAAATCTAAGAGTAGGGGATATCGTGCTCCAGCCTTTTATTTTCTTTCCAGTTGTTCCCTCTCTGTCTATCTCCTAAATGCCTGAGAATCAATTAGAGACTCACGTTTTTTTTCTCCATACTTTTGTTGCAAAAGATTTTTCATTGACATTGAAACAGGTGTAGGATAGGGTAAAGAGAGAGAGAGCGAGTGAGTGTGTGTGTGTTCTGAATTTATTCAACTGTCTTGAGACTGGCTTGATTTTATTCCCACGTCAGAGTCATTTCTCTCTTTCTCTCTCTCTCTCCCTCTCCAAGCACACACACACCAAAAAAACTATGTTAGATTAAATATATGCGCAACTTTGTTTCATTTGCTTTCCATTCACAATTGTTGTAGTTAAACATTAGCAAAAGTGAGAAAACTACACAAACAACGTCAAAGGAGGAGAAGGAAGAAGAAGCTACTGAATTAAAATTTATCATCATTTCAACGGACAGCATATAATTTTAAACTACATTTCCAGATCTGGTTTTGCACATTTCCGTGCAAATAAGAACATGTATGTATCCTCGTATCCAGAACTGGAATACGGAGAGTAGTAGTAGTAGTAGAAATGAACTTGGCTGTGAATATCAATTAGGGTACACATACACAGTACAAACCCACGGCGAACCTTTTAAAACCATTGCTAATCTGCCAATTAAACTTGAGGAAAATGTTTACGCAGCCTCATTACCTACACTAACTACACTATGTACTGTCTACCTAATGTTGGGAAGCGCACACACAAACACACATACAATGTGGAATGTGTTGATTCAGTCAGGACCACTAAGGCCGATTCCACTTATTTACGTGGATTCTGTTTCCCCTTAAATAATTTCAAATCGACTTTACTAAAAAGTCCGTTTCCACTTATTCATAAGTCAAAATCAACTTATTCGTCAGGATTGGCTGAAATTCTTCCAATCCTGACGAATAAGTTGATTTTGACTTACGGAAACGAACTTTTTAGTAAGTCGATTTGAAATTATTTAAGGGGAAACAGAATCCACGTAAATAAGTGGAATCGGCCTTAGTGGTCCTGACTGTGATTATGTGAACACTGCTGAAATGGATTACGTAAAGTTAAAAAATGGTCAACAAATAATTTGCTTATGTATGGTAATGATCCAAATAAAATAAAATGAGTATATTTGAATTGACATGGTAGGCTTAATTTTTCAAACCAATATTGCAAAGTTTGTAGAAGCAGAAGCGAGTTGAAAATAACACATGTATATTTATGACAAAAAGCTTGTGTCGTTTGTTTTGTTGTTATTGGGAGAGGACGATGACGTACTTTTATTTTTTTGTCCATATTTAACCATTTCAAGTCAATGATCAACGACTGGGTGATTAGGGAACTGTGAGAATGTGCCATTTACGACGGTGTGTAGGGATAATTTGCAAAAATTAAATTAAATTAAACTCATCCTCTCCCAGTGGACTGTATGGAACTTTTCCATACACACAATGCTGCGGCTTCATTTGTGAATTTGTTGACCGGATCAGCTTCTTAATTATCAATGTTCGAATGGTCAGCCGAGTGAAACGCGTCATCATAAGTGTACAATATGCTCATAAATTACTAATTATTTTGAGCAGTCATGATTAATTCAGTTTCTGCACCTAGTACTTCCACATTTATTTTTAAATATTAGTTAATTCGGAGTCCAAATTACCTAACAAATATTAACAAAGAATATGAGAAGTACTTATTAGCTATCTAAAAAAGATTCTCAATTACACAAAGAATAAAAATAAATATTGAAATTAACACGCAGATTATTTATTTTTTTAAAAAAGAGTCAGTGAGGTGGAAAGAGATGAAAAAGTTATTTATAAAAAATGGAGGACGTAAAATTCAGCCACTGTGAAATAACCGGAGAAAAAAAGATGGAGCAAATGTTAATATGCATTACCATCATATTGCATAATGATGTATGTTATTTGAAAATCTAATTTCTCACCTATCTCTATTTTATTTCTTTTTTCCCTGTAAATCAAATTCATGTTCATCCGTGTTCATTTCTGCTCCTCCTCCTCCTCCTCAAGTGTTAATAATGTGTGAATATTTGCAAGCGAGCACAACCCTCCCTGTATATATGCACTGTATAAATAATATTTATAGAGATTCCTTTTTTAAAAAATATTTGCTACTGCAAATTGCACCAGCACTAATGCAGTCTTTTCTCTAGTGCCTTACTTTTTACACTTTATGAAATGAGTGAGGAGAGTGTAGCCCAACTGTCAAATATGATAAATGAAAAGTGTAAAAGTTAGGAAAAAATGTGTAGTTACCTTCTCACCTGAACCATAAATTAAAGTCACTGAATTTTTTCTCCCCTCTTCCAAATTGTATTTGTTGACTTTGAAGGAAATTACAAGTTTAGCCTTCAGTTGCAAAAATATTCGAGGAATAATAATGTGAAATCGCTATAATTTTTTTTGGGCTATTTCAAAATCTACTAAAAATGGCATGACACACAACTCAAAATACAATAACGTCCATCATAATTTACATTACATGGTTTATGGTAGTGCAATGGAAGGTGGATTTATGCTCTTAAGTTTTAGGATATGTAAACTGAGGAATATTGAAATTTCATACGCAAACGGCAAACTGAATATGTGAAACATTTTCACTGAAAATAAAATGGACGGTTTGGAAATTTTACAAACGTACAAAAAGTGACGGAAAATAATTTTTGAAAAAAAGATTCCACACAGACCGAACGCAGGGGATTAATAAGAATGGAGAATTTTATTGCGATATGTCAAAATTTGTGGTGAACAAAATTTGTGGGAGAAAAATGCTCTGTTGAATGGGAAATTTGAGAGAGAATTTTTTTTGTTTTCTCTTCTTTTGTTTTTTTCTCTCCCTCTCATTATACCTTCATTAGTAATCATAATATAGTACCTGCTAAACTACAATGTATAATAGTGTATTGTTTAATATTATAAATTGTTCAATCACGTAAATTTTCATATATATTTTTTTTGTTCAACATGGATTTTCATCTTCATCATATCATATACTTCTTATGTACTCCTCCTCTCATTTTTTTGTCTTGTCTTAAACACTATAAGTATTTTTTATTGTAGTATAATACGATAATATAATTGTATTTATGTATATTTACACAGTAAAAGTTGTTGGAACAATTTGTAAAATATTATCACATAGTCTATAAATCTCTCAATCAATGGATCCTGCTCAACTTAATTATTACAGTATAGTATGTGCATAGTAGTAACAATAGTAATCATGTCATCACCAAGAGAATTTAAAGGACATTGTTTATTAGCTTGTATAATTAATAATAGTAATTATATTTAGTATGTAGTTGTTGTGGTGTATATAATAAGTTTTTGTGTTGTGTACAGCCCCTCTGAAACTTGGTTTATCTTGAGCCAAGTTTGCAAAAAAGTTATTTCTTCAGTTTTCATTCTTTGTCTGTAATAATTATTAATACACTTTCATCCTTATATTTAGTATACTTTGTTTATTTCAAAACCAACAGCATCATTTGAATTATCCAGTTTGTTACTCCTTTTCTTTAATCATGATCGCTCAAATTTCATTTACTGAAAATCTTGTGTGTGTGTTTGTGTGTTTACTTTTAGTCGTTTTTCAAAAATTCCATTCAATTATTGTGTGTATGTGTTGTAGTTTCGAATATCATCTCACCCCACAATCAGGCCTCTAAGTATTACATATTCATATTCACTGTGTAATTGCAATGTGTGTTAACACTGTCTCTCCAATTCACCTTCATGATTGTACTAAAGTTGGGTCAAGGTTTAGGCCAGCTCCTTCCTGCCTTTTTAATCGTATTTCTGACGAGACACATAACAACAACAATTTTAGTACAGATTTTTGTATAGTTTGTCTCCTTAACAGTTGAGCTGGAGTGATCATAAATTTGAAATATTTGAAATTAAAAACATAGTTAGTTAGGTACCTTACGCAATCACTGTGTAAAAAGACCGTGTGTTTTAAAAGTCATGCATGGCACTGCCAATAATAAGAATGTAACAAGAGTTGAGGAAAAAAACGTTAACTTTTCTATTTACCTAGTAGAGTTGCATAGACGGAAAAAATTCACATTTCTTAATAATGTCTCCGGATCACTACTAAATTTAATTGCACCTCAGGATCTAAGTTACACTTTTTACATATCTCAGGATTTTTAGTTTTAGGGAAGAGACTACCGCTATCAAAAATGTGGAAATACAATGTCAACTTTTTTTAAAGAAGAACTATTAAAGACGGACAGTACTAGGAAAGATGCTTGTTCTGTAAAAACCATATGGTATGTTATTAATTTTAAGATTATCTACAGTGTATCATTATATTATGTTGTTGTGGTGTATACTTGTTGTGGTTAGATCACATTTCTTTCGCATTTAAACATTCCTATCAATATCCTATTATTTATAGTTTGAGTATAATTGTTTCACAATTTCCTTCCGTCATCTCTTCCTACAGGACACACACCCCCAGAACCTTGTGTAATGGTACTTCACCAATTCAATTATTAACCATTTACAAAGGATACTCACGATAGATTCTTCTACGTTAAATCTCTCTGACTGACTGTCTCTCAACAAATGTAAATAGTATGAACAAAAAATGTCTTTTTCTTCATGGCTCTATACATTCCTTTGTAACAATGATGAGGGGGGTACTATACACAAGTCGATATATCCTGAAACAATTAAGATAAAAGTTGTATAAATAAATATACCAATAGTACTGGATCTAAGTTAGATCATCTAACCAACAAACATTTTTCCTAGTCAAACTATACACCGTCTTCACAACTCTGCGATTATTTTTTCCCATCATCTACACACGTATTAAATTTATCTCTAGAAATAATTGTAGAAACTGAGATTGCATTTTTTAAAAGGAACACACACACATATTTGGTAGTCACCAATCTAGTAGTACACTTTGTATCGTATTAGTCACGGCACTTTGAGTGTTTTTTTCATTTTGAGGACCAACGAAGTAATTAAAAGTACGCATTATATTTATATTGTTTTGTGTTGAAAATGTTTTTATCAAAATAGCATATTTTTTTATACTTAGCCAAACAAGTAAGTAGTAGAGACAGAATAAAGAGACAGACTATTTCTACTCGATCAAGAAATTCTAGAAGGTTTCTTTTACATAAAAATCGTAAACTTTCACTTTCTTCGGGGACTTTCCCCTACTTTTCTCTTTATCTCCATCTTACAAATAATTTAATTATTATACCTACATAGTAATACAGTACAATGAGGGGAAAAGAAGACAGAATAAAATATAAATCTATGAATAGATATTTATTGTATTGTGCTTTTAAATTAAACGTACAAGTTCTCTCTCTCCCTCTGTTACACAGTATTAAATGTAATTGTATGTAGTCGACACGGACTCGGATTTGTTTTTTTATTTCAAATTTCGAAATATGTCCCACACACACACACAAATTCACTACTGGTAAATTATCCCGTTCCTGCATATATAGTGTGTGTGGATTTTTCTTTTCCATACTTGTTCTGTAATGTCTGAAATGATCGTTAATTATTGTAGATGATGGTGGAGTGAAAGTTGGTGAGTGGATGGGGATAATAATAATGGGTGAGCGTGATGGTTGCATTTTAAAAGAGGACTTTGAGATTAGAGTATTATTTCCAGTAGTTTTATATTCTAGCCTTGAGTTTATACTGTACTGTGATGAGGGGGGAGGTCGAGTGAGGAGTCTGCCGTCCATTGTGAGTTCCAGCCAAAATTATTGTTACCATCCTTAACCATAAGGAGAGGGAAAGTAGACGTAAGTTTGGTAGTTAAAGGGTCATAATGTTGATGACGTGATGGAAGAAGGAAAGTGTTCGATGAGGACATTAAAAAGTCCTTCACTGAATGGGACTAGGACGACTACTATTGTTCTCTCCATCCTCATCATGTTATTGTGGTTACCGTTTCGTTTTTCCCAGACCAGGGAAATGTAAAATTGGAAGGTCCACATCATCGCCCTCTTCCTTGATACCCTTGTCTGACTCGTCCAATGTTCAATTTGGTGGGTTAGTACCGTAGTTTGGGTTTGAGAAAGCCATTTTCGAATTTTTCTCGACTCTTCTTTGTGTCGCCATTCGCTTTCTTCTCGTCCTCCTCTTCTTACTGATGTTGGTCTTGGTCTGACTGCGCTTCTTATTGGTTGAGGTGGTGTTGGTGATGATGATGATCGTTGTCATTTGACGTTAGTAATTTGAGAACTACCGGGAGTAATAAAGCGTACCTCGTAAATCCCATTTTGACTGCCGGTCGACGACGTTTCATCATTATTTTGGAAGACTATGTCGTCACCATCCTCAGCATTCAGATTCACGTACAAGTGAGAACGCCCTCCTGGAAGTACATGGAAGTACACATCATGGACAAAAAAATGTCAGTCAGTTTCTTTCTATTTTTTTGTTGGAAATCTGAGTAGTTGCAAGGAAAGTGTGTGTGTGTGGGTTACAGTACAAGGGGGAGAGAAATGGGGGGAGGGGTTGTGAATATATTGGTATGGTAAACTGTGTGTGTGTTTGTATGTGTTTGTGTAGTGTGTAGTGTGTACACGAGAATACATAGAGGGTTGTAGAAGAATAAACCTAACCTAAACTCCCATTATCTTCTTCCTCGGCCCTTTCAGCGTCCTCCTCCTCATCCTCCACATCTTCCTCCTCTTGGTCTATGTCTTGTACATCGTTGTCCCCTCCTCCTCCTCCTCCTCTTCGTTCTATAGCATCACCGGATGGAACTTGTAAGTGTCCTCCTCCTCCTCCCTGCTCCCTCGAAGGAATTGAACTGAAACCACATCAACATCCACATTGGTCATGTCCATTTAGAATATCAAATTACCCTCCATTATACATCTTTCCAAACTCTCCTCAATTTTCAATTAAACTCTAATGTAACCATTTTATTTTATATATGTATAAACACTTGACATACCAAGTACTGTATTTGCTCTAATACAAACCAAATTTCAAGTGACATGTGCAGTGCACCAAAACGTGTTATAATTTTGTGAAAATTAAATGGTACTTCCTTTGGGGCAGAGTGTATTAAAGCAAATACGGTACTGTGTATATGCTGTACTAGTAAAGTGTTTCTTCTGACCTGAGCGTCACTCTTTTCCGCATTCGATTGGAAGGATGTCTTAAGTAGTCTTTACTCTGTTGGTGATGATGGTCTCTCCGAACATTCAGTGACAATGGACTGGAGTGGGTATGAGATCCCTGAACGTTGCCAGCCTCACTACTCTGTGAGGGTACAAGGAGAAACACTTCATTGTCAAAAGGCATACTAATGTTACATTATATGTACACGTGTATATAGTATGTAGTAGAACTAATTAAGTCTCATGAATGAAACTTAACTAATTAGTTAATGTATTCAAATTTTCGGAAAGTATCTGTAGGTACCACAAGAATTGGTCTTGGCCTGGGTCTTGAGTGTCCTTGACTCGGAGGAGGTGGATTAGGTGGGTCAATGGGGGGTGATGAGTTGGGTGATTGGGATGGAAAATAACTTAACAAACGTTTCCGGTCTTCTAAATACAAGTCCAGTAGTTGTTCCAATTTTGTCTCAATGTCTTCAACCTGAGGGAAAATGATCAAAAAGACAGCGAGATAAAATCAAATTGAATAAATCATCAGAAATTTGTTCACTGACTTATTTTTTCTGTATCTCATGTTAAGAAATAAAATACAACTCAATATCTAAAATAAATTGGGAGCGGAATCTCGTAAATCCTCGTCTCTCATAATTTACTACATATTTCTTGGCACACTGTCAAAGGAAAACTTGACATTCATTTATGACGTTCAACCACCATTCCTATAACTATTGTACTGTGTACACTTTTGGGTGTCTGCTTTCTCCATGGTTCATCCCCCAAACTGATGATGATCATGACAAAGAATTTGATGAAATAACTCCTCCTATTCTCACTCACTCATCTCATTCTCTTACGAAAGTTGAAAATGTCCAAGTCCCAAGAACAATTTGTCAAAGCTCGTATTTCTGGGTTTGCAGCTATGTTGCGTCACACACACACACACACGTTCGTGTTACTAAGTACATGGCAATGCCCTCCTTGGTGTGTATTGTGTGTGGGACACAACTGGTGTCACACGAGGAGAAGGAGGAGGTCTCAAGATTGAGATGGACTTGTAGTACTAATTAGATTGAGTGTAATGGTGGGTTTTGAATGTCACATGGAAGAAGAAAAGGGGAAAATTTATTATTATAATATTATATTATGGCTGGAAGCTCTTCCCTGACAAGAAAATAATGAGAAACAGGGAGAAAACATTACACACCTGTCAACATCATATATTGATCGCGTATATCTTTAATAAAGATTCTTTATCTAAATATGTGTATGTACAATACATACCTATGTAGCTGAGATAGTGAGAAAGAAGGATTGTGATGAATTGTTCTTACCTGCCTCTCGACCTTGACTACACGGGCAGCGAGACAAATTTTCGAATCATACACATCTCGGGATTTGGAGCCTTGTCGCCCAAGGATTTGATCCAACCTAAGTACAACACACACACACACACACACAGAGTAAAGAACATCATTAGTCAATCTCAAATTAATTCTCATTAATTAACTCAAAGTACAACCGTACTTCAGTCTTGTGAATTGGGTCGTGAATAAGTGGAGTGTGTATACTGAATGGAGAAAATTAATTTTAAAATTTTACGGCATTTCTAAAACGTCATTTTCGGATGCGTAATTTTTTAATGGAATATAAAGTGAGTAATTTGAGTCAATATGTGTGAGAAGTGAGAAGCTAATTAAAGACTAGACACGTCCCTCGTTTTTTATTAACCTACGTCTCCCTAACCATCTCCTCTTCGCTTCCTTCTCCTCCTCCTCTAACAAATTCAAAAAAGGAGAAAAGTCCTTTACATAGCTAAGCAGGAGGAGAGAACACACAATATTTGAGTTCATTGTCTTGTAGTGGTAGTGTTGGAAGAACCAACAAACAACAATCATTACATCATATGATGACAGTAATTAAATTAATTAACATAATTTGTCTGCTACTTTATGGCTCTCACTGCATACTACTAACAGTATAACACACACACGCACACACCCGGAGACAACATTGCAGAGTTTTTGTGTGTCTATCTCTTCTTCTTGGTTAGTGTAGATTCTACACTTGTATAAAGTATACACAGGATTTTACATCATTTCCAGTTGTTCTCCTCTTGATAAATTGTTCCAGATAAATTGCTTTCTCTCCATCCCTACTTTCTCTTTCTCCTAATGCAGTCCACAGTTAGAGGGTAAAGTTATAATGGACATTAAAGTATGGAATGAGAGTGTGTGTGGATGTACATATACAGAATAGACAGTGTGATTTTGTATGGTTTAGTGTGGGATAGTACAAACCTTTGCTGAAGACTCTTCACTCTTCCTAGAAGGTCCACATGGCCCGCCGAGTACTGCTCAATAACATCTTTAACATCGTAGGGCTTGAGGGCTTCTCGAAACTTGCGTCGTGCAACCAAATACTTCATCTACAATGTCAAGAGCTAAATTAACCATTTATTTAACTTGCCGCCACGGCTACACAACTGCCCACCCATGATAGAAAGAAATAGAGAAGGAGAGTAGGAGGAAACTAAAACTTGGATTAATTTCATTTTCCTTGTTTTCTCTTCCCCCCCCCCCCCTCTCTCTCTTCCGTATTATACTCGAATTGACACAATGCTGTCCGGATTCCCAGACAACTTTCTTCAGAACTGACCATCTGATTCTCTTTCCTACTTGATTTGAATCCGGGGTAACAGCTTGAGAACCAAAATTTAGTCGGAAACTTTCTTTCTTTTGATTTACTCTGGGAATGTTTGTGATCAGTCCAGCTGTACTTCATTTCACTTCAATTTTGCAGTTCTAATTGTATTAAAATTAATCACAAAATTTGTCTTCAAACATTTCTTTTCAGAAAATTTTGAGTAAGCCGCAATATCATTTTAAAAAAATGTTCTCAACTTGTTCCATTTTTTCAAGAAAAGCTGAAGGAAAAGGGGTTTTTGAACTGAACTCGTACAACATTGCTGGCTACGACCGACGTCATCCCGCGTAAGCCCTTTCTCTTAAACCACTATGGCTAACTGTATACAGTCATAGAGACAGAAGAGCGAGAGAGTAACATTATGAAGTTGCTTCTAATTAATTTTATATCTTGTAATTCACACACACACACAATTTCTTTCCCTTCCATTCCACGGTACAGACTGAACTGTTTCATACCGCATGATACCCTAAATTAAGTTGGGAGAAAGCACTTTCTCTCTTTATACTGTGTAACTTTATTACAGTTTATTCCTTTCTCCTTCTCCTTTTCTTCATTTCTTTGTTGTATAAAATTCCATAGAATTCTATACTTTCTCCAGCCAAACGCTTTCTCCTTTCATGTTCAATGGGAAATGATTAAAAAATTGTGTAAAAGTATTGAAAATGTATTGTATTTTTATTCACTAAAACATAGACTTACTTTTCTAATTGCACGGATGGCAATTTTATGAGTTGGTGTCAATTGTTGCCATCTGAACGTCCCATCTTCATCCTCCCCACAAACATCATGGAGTGAGTTTTCATCCCTCCCTACTGAATCCTGACTGTTACTAGGCTGCAGTCTTGGTATAGTTGCAGTTGGAATTCCAATCCCAATTCCTCCACTACAACCAACATCCCCTCCACCATCTCCTCCTCCGCCTCCTCTTCTCCCTCCATCCTTGGCTTGGAGGGAGGGTGACGGAGAGGGTGGTCTTAATGATTTATGACGACGGATTGTCGGCCATCGGGTCATCACAAACGACGCATTGTGCTTGAAGCTTCTGTCAGAAATGGCAATAAACAGTTAACGCACCTCATATTCAACTTTCTCCCAAAAACTTTCTCTCTCTCCTTTCTTCGATATTCATAAAAACTCTTACAAGCCTAGATAGTCAAATCAAATCAAAAATAAATTCCAAAATACTGTGTGCGTTTTTTCCAACAAATAATTAGCATTGTTAGTTGCACCATTCAAAATTAAAACCAAGCTCTAAGCTCTAATCCAGCATATTGTATTTTAATGATTATACTTGGTGAAATTATATTGCAATTGAGCGTGAGGCAAATGTTGTATCTAGTCTGTATACCCACAAGGATAGAAAGAGAAATAAAACTAATAAAACTGTGTAGTATAAAGATCTAAGAAGAAGAAGAAGAGGGTGCCATGCCATGAAATGACTAAAGCACAGAGAGAGAGAACATCAACATTGAAACTGACTCACGGTGACAACAACAATGAAATGACGAAACAAATGGAAATCACAATATTAAAATATTTTAAAAAATTGAACAAACTTTGACTCAATTCTTAGTCGAACTAATGGAAAAAAGCCATATGGAAGCATTTTTTTACAAAATCAATTTTTTATATAAAAAGAAAAAGGACAACAATACAATACGTATGTAAAATGCACTGTCACTAATAAGAGTTTTTTTTGCGAGGATAAGGATTTACTTAGGTTCTGAGTGCTCATGTTTGGGTAGCGAGAGAGACCTCAGCCTATAATAAAATAATAGAAAGACATGTGTATATATAAAAATATGTACATCCATTTTTTTCGAGATTTTGACATTTGATTCAATTTACGAAAGAGAGAAAAGAGCGCTGTACTTTCTCTCTTCTTTTTTGTCTTTTTCTCAGCATCGAAATTGAGAACTTTGGAGAGAGAGAGGGGAAAACTTTGTTGTGCACTTTTCTCTTTTTTCGTTTCATCATTTAATCGGGAGGGAATGGGGAGTTTCCTACTATAATATGATCATCGTATAGTGAAGATGATGTCATTAAAGGCAAAAAATATTTGATTGGGGAAATTGAATGATTCGATATACATACATGTATGTTCGTAAAAACGAGAGGGGACATTGATTGATGCAGGGATATACAAACACATTGTATATGCAGAGATTAACAGAAAAATATTTTATAGAAGAAAGTGTGAAGTGTGGAAACATAATCTTTTTCCTCATTTTCCACGTTGACTCTAGCTTCAACATGTACTACAATTGAGAGTGAGGGAAAGTCGAAGACATGACGATTTGTAAAAAGTAGAGTAGAATAAAAATCTATAGAGTCATTCTTTCTTTTGTTCTATACTTGATCTCTCTCACAATTCATTCCTTTCCCCACATTTTCTTTCATAAGCCTGATCAATTTGATTCCAAAAAGACTTATTGGATCTTTGATTTTTTTCCCTTCCACACTCCCATACTCTCCCCCACAATCCACAAAACCACTGACATGTCATTATGGCTCGAGTGATGACATCATGGTTATTTTGAACTGTAAAAACCCCCCACACACATGCTTTCTCTCCCACTCAAGGACTTTCTTTTCCGCTTCAACTGGACTTTCTCTTTTTTTTGAAAGGGGAGAATTCACTCAAGCTTGCAGAACAATAAAAAAGAGACACGTTCAACTACGTGTATATATACAATTCGGCGTGTGCCTGTATTGGGCTCGTTCTTCTCTCTCGTCCGTGAAGTCAGAAGAAAATGCAATCAGACAAGTAGAAACAGGGAGAGAAATAAATAAAGTCCAACATTTCTCCACATACACAACAATCTGCCTGGACAGTCATTTTTCTTCTATTGACGAACCAACTCATTCATCCAACCAGAGAGTATTGGAAGAGAATGAAGGTATCCACAATTTTTTGACCAATATAGAATCAAGAGGACAATTGAAATCATCAATCGACTGTTCCAGTATTCTAACTCACTTTGAAAATTCTAGCGAAGTTCAAAAGTTCTCGTAGAGGAAAACTTTTCTGTCTTCTCTTCATGTCATATTACAATAAATCTGGACAATGATTTCTCCAACCTTACTTTGAATTAAGCTCATAATGATGCGATCCAGAACCAGGCTAATATCATTTTCGCAAATTGTCAGAAATCAAAGTTAAAATTTAGTGAAAATAACCTGTCCATTCTATACCAATATCAAATAGTTTTGAAAATCAATAGATAGAAATAAATATTCGTAGTGTTGTATATTAATTTGCTAGAGATTTCACCAGGCTTAAATTTACTTAACAAATGTTCCCGGGAAGAGTTTGGCATGGATTAATGAAAAGGCATGTCGAAATGTAAATTCAAAACGTCACACACACACTCTGAACATTCCTTATCTCAATTGAAGAGAATCCTTTTTAAGGGATACTGCAAATGGTTGAGAGAAAAAGAGAATAGCGGAAGAACATTTTGTATGAATTTTTATTAAAGCATCACCCGGAGAGACTATTCAGTTCCTTTCTCTTCTTTCCCATCTAGACCATTTTGAGAAGAAAGACAGCTGATCTGGTGGATGGGTGGGTACTCAGATGATAGAGAGATAAAGCGGGTATACAAAGTTTTTAGTTGGCCCTCCTACTCCTTTTCGTGTACTTCTTTCTGCATGTACAGAATACAGGGAGGTTTGGGCCAACAGAGCGAGAATGCAGGAGAACACTCACAATATAAAAAATTTCACATCCCCTCATATAATATTATTAAAAAAGAGAGAGGAAGAAAGGAGGAAAATTTTTGATTTCAAAAAGGGTGAAAACACTGTGAAAAAATGAAATGTTTTCATAACATAATAAAAAGAAAGTGTTTCAAATCTGCTCCACTTAACTTGTACATGTTCAAATAGTTTGTGGTTACAAATTGTAAAAAAAGTTATGTGGATTTCTCTCACAAAAAGGTGTCCTAAAATGAGTAATTAATTTTTGTATTGGAAAGAAATAAAGTTTTTTAATATTCGTTTTTCTTGACCTGTCAACCTTTGTTCAGCGACAAAATCGATCAAATTTTTCGTATTATTTTTAAATTTGATTTTGTAATCTGTCATTTATTGATTGTGAAAGTTTTGGGCAATTTAAAATGCAAGGAGAATTTTGTAGGTCTTCACTAAACGTGAGAGTACACAATCCATGAAAAAAACATTGTGAAGGAATTCATTTATCTTTTCTATAGACAAACATTTGATGCTTCAAGTGCATTATTTTTGTGTGTCTTTGTGTGTAGTTTGTTTTGGATTTTCCTTGGAGAATTGAAATTTTCTTCTTCTTTTCTCATTTTCTCTCTGTTCCACAAACACAAAACATACACACAGGCAGATACACGGCCCCATTTCCCTTAGGACTACAAGTACTGCGAACAGGATTTGGCTCGAAAATCTGATTGGATTTTGATCCCTGGCCTTTACTACTGTTTATCTCTAGAGTTTAAGTTTGGTGGTTGAGTTTTAAAAGCTTTTCTTTTTGTTACAAAATTCTTTTTTTCAACTACTCACGTCGTCGTCCTGTGAGGGTGTTGCGAGTTTGTAAAATTTTCTCAAATGAGCTTTCACCTTTCTATTATTGAATATTGGAGACGGGAGAAAGTGAAAAGCTTTTTCAGTTTGTCATTGGTAAAAAAGTTGTTAAATTTTTCATAATTTCTTTCCAATTTTGCACAAAAATTTCATTGAAATTCAGCAGCTACTTATATTCCTCAAATCTAAAAGTGAAAGTTTTAAATCTGGAAAAAGGAAAATCCTTATGCACAATTATGAGAATCGACAAAAGGAAGTGATTATAAATTTGAAATTCCATGTGCTTCACACTAACAGATTAGCATTATGACGCCAAATATTTTTTTCTCCCTTTGCTGTGACGTTCGCTTCTGCTTCTATGCTTTGGTTGTGTGTAAAGTGGATAAAGCATGCAAGGCTGTGTTCCCAAAAAATTCCCTTTTACCATTAAGGCCAGATAATATTTTACTTGAAGAAAAAGTTTTTGTGAGTGTAGAGAGAGAAAGATAGTTATGCGAAATAAAAAAGAGGACAGTTTGTGATGTGTTGAGAAAAAGATTTGTACAAGTTGTGTGTGTCTGTGTGTTGAGAGAGAAAGAGAGAGCGAGAGTGAAACAAAGTTGGTGAGATTATATGTACAAAAAAGGCTGTGTAGTAAAAGATTTTTTTTTTGAAAAAAGATTATGAAAAAATGGTCAGCTGCGTGGTTAATATAAGTAAATACATAATGATATATACATGTATGCTGAATGATTTTGTTGTAAAATAATGTACTTTTTGAGGGAAGAGGAGGAGAAGGAGGGAAAATGGAGGGAGACTTACACAGGCGGTGAAGGCAGTGGAGTATAGTGTATTTTCCATGTAGCGACAGACGAAGAATTAAGGTCAGCCGCGTAGCAGCGCCAAAGGCATTGAATCAATGTGGCAGCTGAAAAATATATTAATTAAATGGAAAGATTATTAGATTATATTAGAGAACAGTTTCAATTTGATTAGTACAGAAGCCGGAGTGTATTACAATAAAAATGATTCCCTCAATATTGCCCTAGTTGAAAAATGAGATGTCGTTACAGTAACAATGTGAACCGTTTCCCCACACACACACTCTTTCTTCCGTATTAAATAAAAGGGAAAGTGATTTTCCCCATGATTTCAGTTAAATTTGGTAGAATTTAATTAACTCTTGCACTTAATTTTATTTGTACAAGGGACACTCCTAAAGCTCCAAAAGGATTTTCATTTCCACTGAAATGATTTCCAATACTTGTGGATAATTTTATGCACAATTTGTTCCTTCTCTCAATCTCAATATGTAAAGAAGAGAGAGAGTGTGTGTGTGGTACGTGTCACAAGAAAAGTCCAAAGGGGTTGCCCTTGATATGTATTAAAATCGTGAGTCATAATAATAATCAATTTAATACGGAAAAATGAATAAATTTTTTTTAAAAAAAGTGTGCACTCACCCGGCTGTCTCCTTCGAATCATGTGCTTCTGTCGTTGCTGCTGTTGAACTTTGAGAGCAAATCCAGAGCCCAAGATTCCCTGAGAAAGGAACGAGAATGAGAAAAAATGAATGAAAGAGAATGAGGATGATGATGATCATAGATTTTCATTTTACATTTTACACATTCCATCCGAGACTTTATGTCTATCAACTTATCGCTTCTATCTATCTATACTGTCCTCCTCTCTCCTTTTCATTTATCTAAAGAGCTATCGAGATTCTCTCTCTCTTCTGTTTCTTCGTCAGACCCATCAAGGGAGAGGGAAATGTGACGACGTTGGTAGTGGTGGTGGTGGCGGATGTTTGAAGAGAGAAAGTAATAGCATTGAATAAATTAAATAGAATTGCCGGTACTTATGAAACCACCCTCAAGTATTATCAACCACCCACCCTCTCTCTCTCCCACACACGCACACACACCGATAGGAGTTATGTTATTGTTATGGAGGGTATATTCTCTACTCCTTAGTCCTCCACTTTGTCACAGTACGTATGCTCCATGCAAAGCTTATGTACAAGTTGACGGAAGCTGAGGAGGAGAAAGAAAAAGAGGAAGAAAGGACATGAACATACACTCAAACTCTTCTGGCCTAACACATTCTCATCTCTTTTCAAATTTCACATTTCACTCACACAATCAAATCCGACATTCTACCAGTCTTGTGTGGATATGTATGTATGTGCGTGTGTGTGTGCTTACGCTAAAACCGCCCCATGGCTTAAGCCTTGACAGCTGACTGTTACTTCCGCCACACAAGACACACACAAGAGTCCGCCCCAACTCCTTCACATTCTCCCAGAAAATGTCCCGTCTTCATTCATCTTGGGAAGATTGTCCTCTCTCATTTCCCCACAGACAGACAGAGAGGAAGAGAGAGAGTGGAGGGAAGAAACGAAAGAAGATGGAAAGCAGACGACTATAAAACCTTGCACAATTTCCTTGTGTGTGTGTGTGTGTGCTGTCTCTCTAACTTGAAATCAATTGATGCTTCTCTCTCTACTCAATCTAAATCCAGCTTGCTTGTGTTTTTGTATACATGAATGCATGGATATTTGGGAACTATTGATTCTGACCTGACCTCCTTGGAACAAAGTTGTATAATATATTTCCTCACGATCCCTTTTTTTCCTCTCTCTCTCTCGCTAACCGGGAAATGAGTCAAGATTGGGAAAGAAGAATGTACACAAAGAATGGAGGAAAGGAGGAGAGGCTCAGCTTATTTCTGTCCAGATTATTTATTGTTTTAAATGACGTGGAGGATTCAGAGGCCAGGGAAACTACAATGCTTTCAACGATTCTTGACAGCCAAACATGATTTGTTTCTTCTTTCTATCTCCTTCCACAGTCCCTCCCTTCTCATTTTCCTCGACTCTCTCTCTCCCTCTCTCTGCCTGTGTGTGTACAATACAAATGTATAAAAAACTACGAGAGTCGTAGTCGGTCTTATCTTCGTCTTAGAATCCCAGCCAGATCACACATACACACACACCGACACAAGCCCCTCAAAACCACGTGCTCCAATACCCCCATCCAGCAACTTGATATTGACTCCAACGTGTATATGTGTACATATTACAATGCAATGCAATGGAGAATTTTTTTCGGTGAATTGACGATTTAGTTTAATTTTTTGTGGGACTTGGCTGTACTTTCTCATAGTCTTTCTCCTTCTCCTCCCTTCCTTTTCTGTGTATTGCCAAGTCAAGGAGGACATACTGTTGTATAAGTTATGTTACTCAATCCTATAAAAGATTCTCATTCACATTCTATAGGGAATGATTTTGCAATCCACACCACACAAACAGAAGGAGAGAGAGATACGCATACAGATATGTTGATGTAGATTAATACTGTGTACACTATGCTCCATATTATATTGGACTTATAGAGGATATTGTAATGTACACCACGAACCGAATCATCACCCTCCTCCTCTCCTCCTTTCTCCTCTCCCTCACACCCAGACATTGACAGAGTAGCTTGTTAGCTGAGCTATTCCTTATTGATCTAGTCAGCAAGATTTTGCATGAGACTACTTAATGGTGGCGCGGAAGGGAGGAAGGATGTTGATGATGATGTTGATGCTGATGAGGATTTAAAAAAAAGTAGAGCGTAGAAAGATTCTGAGCAAAGTTCCTCTCTCTCCTTCTCCAAATGTAGAAGAAAGCTGGGCACACACACCCAGCTAAAGAGAAATTGTTCCTCCGACATTATACAGGGAAACGTTGAACAGATTGTGAGATTGGACAATGGTTCAAAAATCTTGTCATTGTTAAAGATGAGAAGAATAGGGAAAGAAGAGGAGGAGAGAGAACCACAAGCCGCTCAAAACTCCTTTCATCATTTTTTCTACTTTTACTTTTACTTGACTCTCCTGTTCCAGGAATATAGAGAGAAAACATAGGATGCCGACTACATTATCCACTTGTTTTATTTCTTTTCGAACAAATGTTCGGGAGAAGAGGTTGCCTGGAAATACTCGCATTCTTTGTGTGTGTGTGTGTGTGTGTGTTCAGATTTTGCATGTTGAACCTATACACTCACAAACACAATTTTATTGCCTCTCTTTCTCTCTTCTAGATTTGGCTTTGCCTGTAGCCAGACCACCCCAACCACAAACCAACCAATAAGTCCTCATAAATCCTATGCACTCTTTCTCTGTCTAATCCCGAACAAATCTGTTTACACACGTTGTGCATACTACACACAGTAAACCTTCTCCTTATCCTCCTTCTCTATTGTGAGAAATTAGGAAGATACCATGATTATTTCTTCTGCAGTGTCTTCAAACTTTTGTTCTCTCTCTCTCTCTGTCTCCTATTTAGGTTCTTCTCCCTCTTAGCAATCTCTAAATAATCACGCTCCAGGAAATGACAAATCAAAGAGAAAATTGTGACCCAGGATTTGACCTCTGTGAAGTGAAATAAATGAGATTGTACACATTCATTAAATTTTGAAAGAGATGATTCTCTCTCCTCCTTCCGCGTCTGGTTTTAGTAATACACAGTACATTAAACACAGACACTATATTCTATTAGAAAAGGATGTTGTGTACTGCTCAATGAGTTGACTAGGACAATAATAATTGGATTGGAGAGCAACAGTATGATGAGGAAAAATGACAAAGAAAGATTTCAACAGAGTATGACGGCAAAGGGAGAGAGGGGGAGAAGGAGGAAAAGACGTATGTGAAAAAATAAAGCGCATTTGACAAGGAAATGTAATTTTCTCAAAGTCATAATCTCCCTCTCTCGCTATAATAAATATAGAGAGGCCGAGGAGAAACCAGAATAGACTTGACTCAGTAGTTAGCTTGAGGCGGGAGGTTTTAGCCATGCTGGTTTTAGATTTATCTCATAGAACCTGCACACATGGAGGCATACACACAAGAATTTTTTCCCCTTCCGCTTCAGAATGAAATGGAATGTAGGCTTGTCTATACATCGAATAGTCACACACACACAGAGTCATCCGAGAAAATGAACCCGGAGTAACAACCCGAGAAAGTAAAGTCTTTTAAACTTTTTTCTTGGTGACTTATGGCTCTCATTCTATGCCATTCTTCCAGTCTTCCATATGTGAAACGCATATTGGATCTCTATCCAAATACATCTATGTGTACGTGGAGGAAAGGTCTATATGCAGTTTATGCAGATGGGGTCATGGAGATGACAATTCAAACAGAATTACCATTTGAGAGTCTGTGTACTCTACTGCACACAATTAATTTTATTCGTACACATATCGGGCACATCGGTGCAGCCTGCATTTGTAAGTGTGTTGACTTTTACCATGGCTTTGTATATAAAAATACAAGATTAGAGTCCTCACAATTTTTTGGACAACATTCCTCTAATTACAGGCCTCTAATCATTTTTAAACTTGGTTCGTCGGACGGAACCATGACACGTGGTGTGAGGGAGACGGAAGAGAGGAGTCGAATTGTTTTGTCATGACTTTACAAAGACTTGGCACTCAAACAGAGAAAAGAGAAAGGGGGAGGGAGAGAGGGGGAAGTGACAAGTCCATTTTCTAAGAGTGTTTGTGTTCAATTGAGGGCGGTTGAAAATTCTAGACTGTCTTCGTCCCAATAAAGTGTGTCTTGTAGTTCTCGTTCATTTCATTCTGAAAAGATTTGGAATGTGCTGCTGGCCAATTGAATTATGTTGTGTGTGCAATACATAGAACAGCCACATATAACACACACAATACAACACAGAGACTAACATAGTGTAGAATTGAGTACTCCTTGTTGTAGAATTCCAATGTGCAATGTGTGTGCGTGTAAGAGGAATGAAACTTGTTTGCTCTATTTTATTTCTCTCTCTCTCTCTTCTAGAATCTTGATGAATCAACTTGTTAGCCGACCAAATTCAGTGGCTTTTTCTTCGTTCCTCATACAAAGCCAAACCTCTTTTTCCTCACTCTGTTCTGGGGTCCCCTCAAGGCTGAAGGCTCCAACATTGACTAGGACTCAGAGGCTAGGGTTAGACTCGATATTCCAGATTTCCACTGGATCATTGCAGTTTATACTCTTTCTCTCTCTCTCTACTAAGCTCCGTCGTTTGACTAGACTCAAAACCAGCCAGAGCAAACATTCAAAGTAAAGTACAACACATCCTTCCAACTTTCATGTTTGCTGTTCAAAGTCACCATCTCCACACACGGATGTGTATATGTGTGTTTGTGTGTGTATCTTGATTTTGTATTCATAAAATTTGGGTGGGCGGCTTCAATCGTTAATTCAGATTGCTTAATTTCAATAATATTGAATCTTCACACTGCACCTCATCAATTATGCCACAAATTTGGGAAAAGTTTTAAAAATGTGAAAAGGCTTCCTCATTAAAATCAATTAATATTTCAAAATTGACTTGTAAATTACCAACTTTCTTATCCACATTCAGCACATTATGTTCAAAGTTAAATCTAGTTTTAAATTTTTAAGTAAACGTATTAAAAACTTACAGCGGGAAGGGCGAAGAAGGAGATGCCCATAAGAGCACAGAAAGAGGCGATCAACTTGCCCATCCAAGTTTTGGGAGCAATGTCTCCGTATCCAACGGTACATAACGTAATCTGAAATACACAAAAATTCAACAATACATTAGCCCAACGCAAAGCACAATCGTTTGTGTAAAAATAAATTAAAAATGAAAATTACAGCATTATTCAATTAAGGAGGGACCAGTTCTCAATTTTGAAAACACAGTTCTTGTAGCATTACGTGAAAATTTAATTTTAAAAAAAATGAGGGATTCAACCAGATCTTGTGTAGCATGTGTACCCTACCCAGCTATAAACTCCCAACTTCTCTTGGTCCCTTTGTGTACAATATTATATATTGTATGTGTGCCTGCAGTTGACAAACAGTATAAAAGATGTGTGTGTGTCAGTCTCATTACCATATTTTTTGTGTGCACGACTTATTGAACGAGAGACACCATTCGAAAATCAATTTCAAGTTCCCCTAAGAAATCAACAGGAGTTGGCGGGATGGATGGAGGAAAATTTGCTTCATATTATGGAATGAATGGGGTTGAGGTGAGGAAATTTTCAAAAAAAGTATAAAAATATTCAATTCAATTTTTTTCAAGGAAAGTCTGAAGCTGACTGGGCAGAGAAAGGGAAAGGGAAAGAAAAGAGAAAGCTTTTACGTAATCTCAACTTTTATAATAAAAATGCATGAATTTTATAGATGAACCTTTCCCCTCACTTTGAATTCTCATTTTGACTAGTAGTTTGAATCATAAATAATCCAAAATTCAATAATCACTTGTATATATTCCGAATCTTCAAAATCCACATATTTTTCTGGTCAAAACAAAATCAAATTCAAATATGTCTACGTATATACGAATAGGAGAAACTAAACACAATTTTGATAGAAATCAAATAGCAGTTGCCTTTTTTTCCTTTTTGACAGATCAACAAATTTAAATCTTTTTTCAACATCTTGTAACTTGTGTAACTTGGGATTTGATCGATTAAAAAAGTGGCGTTGTATTTTTTCAAAATTTCAAATTAAATGGAGTTGAGCGAGGCGCTCCATGTAAATATTGGATAGGAAGTCAAAAGAGATTTAATGTAATTTGTATCTTAGACTCGGGGATAAATTGAACAACTGTATTGATGTAGTGAGTTTGTGTGAAGGGATGAAATCCTTAAATTCGGCGTGCAGAATAAATAAACTGTGATTTCCAATGAGAGAATTAGAATTAACAACAACATTCTCAAGTTGCCTCAAAGAGGGAAGTTTTGTGGGATGGGCACAAATTTTTTTGTCCACATCTTTCTCCCTCCTCCTTCCCCTTTATTATCCCCAGAATTGGTTGTACAAACTCAAGCTGTGCTTTCCAATTTATGAAGAATGGCCTCATCCTCCTATCACTACCATCATCCTATCCTGAAGTTTTTGAAGGAATGTGAACATTGAAGAAGAAGATGAAGAGGAGAGTTGCTCGTAGAGAAAGTCAAGAGGAGGATCACAGCATGACCGGAATTTCCCTGGCAAGGGAAAGTAATGCAAAAGCAGAGAAATTTGTATGTACAACACAAGTTGAAGGAGATGTGTATTGGCTATTGACTCGTCAAACGTTTTTATGGTACACATGAAAATTATGTTTTCAATATACCCCCTCCCCACACATGTACACGTACAACAACAACAACAACCTAGTATTCGTATACATGTGTATACTAACACACTCTCTGTATTCATATAGATTCGTAGCCTCAGACCAGAGAGGGAGAAAGGAAGAGAGAAGTGAATGACGGACGCTTAATAGCCACTATAAAAATTGATCCACAAGAGGAAATTCATAGCTAACTTTATGGTCCCGCCGTTTCCTTCGTAATGACTGACCTTCTCTCTTTCTCCCTCTCCCTCTCTCTCCCATTTCTTCTTCCTTTGACTGACATAAAAATTTTGGAGAGAAAGAAGGCGGACAATTTTCTTAATATTTAATCCACAAAATCCAAATCATGTTTTCTTACATCAGTTTGAGATTTTCTAATTCTTCGGTGTGTGTGTGTGTTAGTGTGTACATGTACACAGGCAGACATACACCTTTTTTTCTGTTGACGTCGGAAGTACATTTCTCATGATTTGTGCGTCTCTTATCCTTTCTCCAGCTTTCTTCTTTCTTTTAAATCCCGACTTTTTACGGCAAATCTACCTACCCATGTGTACCTACCTACATAATCCACTTGGCATACATTATGCAGGACAATGAGACTCTTGACAGTCTGTCTGTTCACTTTATCCTCACATTTGAGTGTGTACGACATACACACACATATGCAGGATACACCTTCAAAATTCCCAAAGGTTTTTCACTTACAATGTAATTTTACGGGCACAATCTCCTCACCACCCTCGCACTTTTCCCCCTTTGCATTATAAATTACACATACTCTGCCCTTCTCTCTCCTCCCCTCCCATCAATTCCTTTTCTCTTGACTGTGAAGCTCGACATGTGCCAATTCTCATCGTCTTTTTACTCTACACAAATGGGGATGACTGGACTTTGTAGTAAGTAAATAAATAAAAAAACAGGGGAAATAATGCATGCCAGAAATTTATTCAATTCATCACAACAACAAGTTACGCACACGCCAGATGGGACTTCACATTTGATTTATCTACTTCCCAATGGTCACCCTTGTTGTGGTGTGAGCGTGAAGTGAGTGGGACAAGATGTATTTTTGAATATTAAAAAAATGCAAGTCAGAATTCTGAAGGAAATTTTGACGTATTGCAAGAAAAAAATATTGATGAATACATTCCACAGTTATTAAAAAGGGAAGAGGAAAAAAGGAGAGAGAGATTGAGAAAACGACAGGATGAATATTACACACTGGAATCTGAAGGAAGGAAAAGTCGGGTGAAAGTAGAGTGAAAGATAAAAATGATTTGATTCGATTATATTCCACAAAAAGTGTTTGTAAGCCCTGAATTGTGGATGTAAAATTGCATTCATACCACAGATTCCATTGACAAAAGAGATAGGAATTTAGGGAATTTGGTCATGATAAGAGTAGCACAATCACTGTTAAATGAAAGAATGAACTTTTAATAGTGAGCAAAGAGTTGATTGACAGAGGAACTGTAAATATATATTGGTGTAGCGTTAGTTGAGTCATTGTAATTTCTCCAGTAATTTTCACTTTGCATTCCAATCGCCGCTGCTCAAAAACCACAAAATTGTACTTTACATTATCACTCTCAAAAACGGTGTGAGAAGGGATATGTAACGGCGTGTGTGCATCATCATTAAATTAAAAAACGTTTCTCCTCTTTGTAATGGTATCAGTTGTGCCCATGTTAGTTCAATGAACTCTATAGTGATTCCTCTTTAACTACTTCTACCATCTAACACACTTCCCAGCATTACATAATTAGGACACGGCATGCTTTATATAAACATTTAAATTTAAATACAAGAAAAAATTTTGATTTCCTGTTTCGTTTCTCGACCGTCTTATATTTAAGTAGTTCGAATAAAAGTTTTCCAATCACTCAAAATCTGAACATTTATTTACTAGGTAAATTGTAAACCAAAAAAATTTATGCAATAGATAATAAATTCAATTGAATTTGAATATATTTTGTGTAACTAAATCGAATAAAGTCGACATTAGGAGACAAGTAAAAAGTCTTGAGGTGACAAAAAAGATTAAAGGTAGAGGGAAAGGCCGTTCATTTCAATGAAAGGTGACCCCAGTGTACTCTAAATTGTTTAAATAAGATTTAATCTTTGCCAAAGACACTATATTACAAGGAAAAGTAGTGTGTCACTCTACCCACCCTCTCTCTCTCTTGAAACATTTTCACACTTTCCCCTCTTCTCAACTACCAAGCACCAGCTCGACGGAGACAAATAACATTTGCAGACTTTTATGTATCTCGTATAAAATGGAGGCGTGTCATAAAAGTAAGTGTTTAAAAAAACTTCAGTATTTATGCTTTGTCAAGGTTCATTCAACATTTTAGCGGGTCCATCAGTCAACCCTCTCTCTCTCCCTCTCTCTCCTGTGTTGGTTGTGTTGACTCCGCTAAAACCCCGAGCACACAAAAAAGGCAAGTCACTCCTATCTACATAATATATGTAGTGACACACACATACACACACTTACCATGACATTGACTCCTTAAGAGTGGAACACAGATATTGCCAAACCTCCCCCTCCTCCTCTCCGTACATTTTCTACTTTCCCCAGCACTCTCTTTCTCAACAATAACAACAAGGAGGAGAAGGGAGAGAAGAGAAAGTGTGGAAGAAGCAGGGAAAAAGTTTATCGATTATTTTCTACAATATACAAAGGAAGGGATATTGTAGTCTGTGAGGTTAAACTGTACTGTACTTTTCTCCTCCTCAACCTTAAATTGTTTAACATTTTGGTGTTCTTCCACGATAAAAAAATACCGAGAGTCTCACATGGCCTGAGTGTACTGTACTGTGTCAGGTACATATTGTATAATTTGGTGTATATTCTGCAATATTTTAGCAGGCGTATCAAATAAAGCACTTTTACCTCTTTATCTTTCCCTCTCCTTCATTTATACGGAGTCCAACCTTATCTGTGCATAATGCATACCCCCCAATGTTTGGCAGTCAATTTTTCTCCTATAATGCAACTTATGACACAAGCATCATTGGCAAAAGTCTCAACCAAATTTTGGCAGGGTAAAAATGTGGCAAGTGAGTGTGTGTCATACATTCGTGTATATCTATAGCAGTGAAGAGACACGCTAACGCATAATATACTGTCTCCAAACCTTTTTTGTAGTTATTTTTCTCATGTGACAAATTGAATATTTTTTTGTAAATTTTTTTCCTGCCTGACAAGGGATGTAGTCAGACTAATGACAATCTATTTTTTACACTGACAAGTACATGTACTGTATTTAAATTCGTAGAGGTTACATTTTGATGCATTATGGGGATGTTAGATTAATTCATTTCTTATACAAGCCTGTTACACATTAAGTTAAAATCTAATAAATGTGAAAGGAATTTGGTCTGGAATTACGAAAATTTATGTGGTATTTTATGTGGTGAAAGTTCGGAGAAAATAGAGAGAACCTTTATATAAGAACATCAATTAAGATAGCAGGGATTTTAGATTTTAGTGAGAAAAATACTTTGAATGTACATGTATGTCGGTGAAATTCAGTTCAACTTTAAAATCTTTCATGGAAAATCCAAGATGAGGCTTAACTAAATTAACCGAAAATGATTTGAATTTTGACTTACAACTCCCCACCACAAGGCTTCGGCATAATTGGTAAATTGTGTACCTGGTTCTTCCTTCTCTGCGAGGTAGACGAGAAAGGAGGAGAGGATGAGACCGAGAAAACCGATATAAAGTGTTGTAATTAATTCTTGACGATGTGCCCACACGACGGATCCTAGAAGCTTCCAAGTTCCAAGTTGTAAAAAAAAGAATAAAGGTTCAATATTATTAGTATAGTTGATAAATGGTTGAAAGCATAAGATTGAATAGTTGAGGGTATTGGGAAACCCTCATTCTCAAAAATCCCACAATTCTTCGCACCTTCCAAGTTCCCCCTCGACGATCCACTCTCACCATACGGAGGATTTGGAAAAAACGAAGTCTACAATTCCAAAACAAATCAAGCATGTATTATTCAACTTACATTGTGACTGTACTTCAACACAGAAAATCAATCAAAACTCAAAGTATTTCAAGAAGCTTAGAAGTATAAATATAAATATTGTACCCTCGAAGTGCTGACGCAGCAAAGACACGACCACTTGACCCCTCACTTAGCACGATGAGTGATGCAACGATAGTGATCACATCTGGGGAAGCACAAAAGTTATGAAGACACTTTAAATGCACCATTAGCAAAAAGTTTTTTTGGAGATAAAAACTTGTATCCGTACACCAAAATATCTCTTTTTATTATTTATTGGATGACTCAAAGGATAGGTCCGTTCAGATTGGCCGGAATAGGAATAGTGGATGAATTCATAATTATTTTTTGAATACTCTCAAAAATACCACACACACACATTGCAGAGAAAGAACAGGGTACAAAAGAGTGGAGAAAAAGGGAGAAATTTTTGTATACAAAAACGTGAGTGAAGGAAGGAAAGCTAAGGAAAAAGGAAGTGAATTCGCACCTGTGCTCTCTCTTTTTTTCCCTTTCAAAACCATGTTTTCTCTGTTTGCCTTTATCCATTGTGAAAACTCTCCCTCTTTCTCCCTCTCTTCCCTCCTTCCAACTTTGTGCTTTTTTGAAAGGGTGGTGAGGCTCCATACACTCTAATAATGATAGTGCAGAACTAACATGGAGAATCATAGTAAATGCAGCTATTAGTCCTCTTCTCCTTTCTCCCCTCCTCCCTCTTCCTCAATGTAGTTGATGGGGCTCACCATGAATTTATCCACCTGCCTCACCATAGCTTCCACCATATGATTGAAGGCAACAATTTCCTGCACGGCACAGCGATTCCATCCTAATCCTAAACACAACTATCTACCCCCTCACCCACCACACACACACACACGGAGAATACAATACAATACATGCCACACACAAACACAGAGAGAAGCAACGATCAATTCAATTCAATGGGCATTACACGACTTATTGGCTGGAGTAGAGCCAAAAAGATGTCCATCCCTCTTTCTCCACTGTTGATGTCATGAAGGAAAAGCAAGGAGAAAGTTAGCCTTAGCTCAACCACCCGACCGTCCCGTCTATTCCGCGTAAGGTATGTAGATTGTTTTATTTTCATACCTTCACTCAAATTACTCTACTTTCCAAATTTTATGTTTCCTCTTCCCTCTCCTCCTTTCCCTCTTCCCTCACCCCCACTTTCCCGCGTCTTTCCCTCTCTTTTCTCTTTCTGTAATCTTTTTTCCTTCAATTGGTCGAGTCATGGAATACACCAGATGAAAGGAGGCATGCAACATGAGTTACAACCTCGACTTCATAATAACAACATAACAGCACAAACCTCATTTCCGCCCATCACCATCAAACAACAGCCAATGTACTTTCTCCCCTCTCTCTCTTTTTTAACATTTACTCTTGGGTTTTTTTCCAAAATATATTTATTGTGTATTTCAACAGTCGTAAGAGTAAGGAAGACTGACTAAAAGTCATGATTCCACCATTTCTCCTTGTCTTACTCTATTTTTATTATTTCCAGAGTCTAAGTATTAGCTGTCATTCTCCCTCTCCCCACACACAGTCTAAATTTATTATGTGCATGCCAATTTTCCACTGCACACGCAAAAAACATTTGTATCCATTGTAATACCCCACCATTAGGAGGATGAACATGAGTCAAGTATTGGACCGGTTCGAATTGTGTGTATGCAGAGAAAGTGGGGAGGAATCTAGGCATAATTGGTATTCGATTTTTTTGGAAATCACTGTCAATTTCTGACCTTTCCCCTAAATCAATGATTTGTAAAATTAAATTTCGGAATACCGGACTTATAGCCAATCATCGCAAATTCCTGTTACATACATATTATAGTGCCCAGTATGCAGTCACATGCACAAGCTTTTGTTCTTCCTCAAGCTAAGTTCAGACGCAAAAAATTTGAAGTCAGTGTAAATACATAATTCAAGAGTTGATGATTCACTGAAATGAAACGAAGACTCTGAATATTATTGTCTACCGTCAAGCAAACCTTGCACTAAACATATAAAGACATATTCTTGAAAGTCTCTGGTGTCTTTTGTTGTGACAAAATCCAAGTTTATTCTTTGAAAATGTAAATGAAGAATGTTGGAGAACCTTAATTGACATTGATGTGAAAGTTACACTAAGAGAACAAGGTAAATTATCTGAAAAGATTACATGCACAGTTTTTCATTGGCCTTTCCCCGGTGTACGTCTGTAAAGTTATTTTAATCCATTCTTAGAACAATAGGAATTACGAGAATTTATCCAACTATTATTTAGCTAACATTTTTGAGACATCCTTTCCTCTTTGAACATGTATGGAATTCTATTTTTGAAAATACATTTAGAAGTACTACAATGCAGTCATCCTGTTGATACTCTACAGATATTTTATAGAGATCAACATGTCCATATAAAGTGAATTTTTTTCTATGAAGACTCTTCTATTTTCCCACGAAACTTTAAGTTCATTCCCACACACACGCCCTACAAAGGATTCTAGTACAGCTCAGCATTTTCTGTACACACAACATACAGACATCCTGTTCAAGGACTAAGGAATCCTTCTATAGGACAAAACTTGTCTTGTTCTTGCCGGCCCCCCACTCACACAGACACATCACAACGTGTAACTAATTTAAAGAATGAAGGAGCTTGGACTTGGGAATGTTTTCAAAGTTTTTTTTCACCAGTCTCTTTCTCTGCTTTCACTCTTCGTCCAGTGAAAAGAAAGGAAATGGGGGAGAGAATAGAGAGTTGGAGAGAATGATGAAAGGAAGGGGAGAGGCAGAGAGAGAGAAAAGTTTTTTTTTGGCCGGACTGCCACATGTTGATTGTTGATTTTCTCCATTTCCTTCCCACGTAGTCAGTCACTTTTCTCCCCTCTCTCTTTCTCTCTCTCTCTCTCTCTCTGTGGTACTTTGAAAGCCACAAGCGTGCATTCATGCTCAGCCTGTGGATACGCTGGGCTGTACACACAAGAGTCGATATAATGTATGAAAGGGGGAGGTAGAATGAGAGAAAGAGGATCAATTCCACGTCAATTTCCATTAAGTCTATTCGTTTGTGGCTTTCTCCCTCTGCGTGCCCATCCTTAGAATCTTTTTTCTTCTTCCTCTCCATCCTCTGAATTATCATAGACATGCCCTCACTTCAAGTTCTACCCACTTAAATATACATTAAGAGTACCCCCTACATGGATTGCTCAAGAGGGGACAAAAAATATTCACTTGACTCCCTCACTATTTCTATACATACTGAATTCGAATAAACCAATGAAAAGAGGACGCGAATATTGTACTTTGTGAACAGATAATTCAAGTGGATGCAGGGAGAAAGCGTGCGCTTGTGGGAATTTTCCCGTCTCCCTCCAAACTTGATAGAGAGAGAAAGGAAGAATGGAAACAGAGAAATACAAGTATTTTTACTTTCTTTTTCTTCAAAATTTAAACTCAAATTGAATTTGTTGATTGGAAATGCGGATTAAAGTAAACGTTATTTACTTGTAAAGCTCGCAATATTTACATTATCAAATAAATCAGTATTTACAAAACATTCGTACGTCTTTCTCACATTAAAATTCCTCAGCACTTTCTTTCCATACTTCAACTGGGAATCATTTCACAATGAATTCTCTCTCTCTATTTCAATGCAATTGACTCGAAATAAATTTGTACGAATCGAATCGCAAGGAATAATCCTCTGGTTTCGATTTATATCTCATCCCACTTCAACAAACACAAGCCATTCAAAAATTACATGTGTACCCTTCAGACAACTTATCTGTCAGAAGAGTGGCTACGTTTGGAAAAAAATTCCCCCAATACCACTTTATGAAAAATCAGTGGAATTTGGAGCCTCCTTGACATTTACGGACTGCATATAAAAGCCATTAAGTTATTATCTTGTTTTTTCATCTCTGTGTGTGTGCGTTTGGATGTATGTGTACAAAAGCTAATGAAACTAGAACTTAGTTTACAATGGAATTTGCCATTACAGCTTTGCGTAGGTTATACGTAGAGGGAAAACCTCCAGAAACATGACAATTGAGGAACATATCTCTTTCTCCCTTACTCCTCCCACTGCTTTTACTGCTGTCGCTGTGGGGAAGCCCATGTCTCTGTCTCTTTTTTTGAAACGATGGAGTAGACAACAATGTGAATGTGGACGTACTGCAAGTTGAAGGGAGAATGGGAAATAGAGAGAAAGAAAGAGAAGCCATTAGTGGTGAATCGTGTAGAGCATAATAAATGATGGAAGAAATAATATTTGTATAAGTTGGCACCTCCTCTCCTTGGATATGAGACTCATGAATGTGTGTGTGTGTGTGGAGGAGTCCACAAGCTCAACATGTGTAGAGCATTCTCTTTGTGTGAGTGTGAGAAAAAAAGAGAAATGTGTGTGTGAGGGAGGACAGAGTTTTTTTCATATCGATTATCACGTCTGTTTATGGATATAACGTGATCAAATTTCACTATTAGACAGGAAAACTAGGGAAGGTCCCAAAGGGTTCTGGTCCACCATTTAGAAATTGGATCATACTACACACACAACATTCACATGCACTAGACAACACACACACACCACTACACAAGATATGAAGAACACCAGGGACAGTCCATGGACAGAATGCATTAATCTACGCATAACATTACAAACACACACGACGATCCATTGAGACTAAACCATCATGACGAGCACAAGCTGTAACAGCAACAGAAACATGTAGCATGTCTGTCTGTCTGTCGTGCGTGTGTGTCTACCGTAAAATATGGACGTGGAATCAGGGTACATCTAATAATAATACTAGCAATTGTGCGTGAAGAATCCCAAATTTTTGTGAATTTGTCTCATTCCCCTATTTTCACTCACCTTTGCACTATAAATCGACTGGGTAGGTCAACGTAAATTAAAAACAGTAACAATTTTGGTGTAATTATTAAAGGAATAGGCGGTCATTATTTTTTGGGTGTGGGTGTGTGTGGGATGGCTCTATTCACGGACTTGCATTTGAAGATTACAGAGAATTTCTTTTTGGAGAATTTTGTAAGAGGAAAACTGGAATTTTGCCATCCTATCTGTCTCTTTGTTACTTTCTCTTATTTTCCTTTTTGTCAACTGTGAAAAGTAAAAGATGAATTATTCACAAGGATTGATTTCTCTACTTTCTCCCTCTTTTCTTCTCCTTTTCCTTCTCGTCGCTCAATGTTATTTTTTCAACTTTCAATTTTCTCGAGTGTCAACAGTTTTTTTTCCTTCTCCCTCTTTTCAATCTATCCAGTTTCAATTTCTTCCAAGTCAATGCAAATGGGAAAGAATGGGTTACGAATAACTTTCACACTTGAATATCCTCTCCTCCCATTCGTCCTTCCTATCGGGCTATTTGGATTGGTCAGAAATGTTGACCATTTGAAAATATTTAACTCTACCCTTGGGTCTCTGGAGTGATTGATTAAAAACTATTAAATGTGTAGTTCAAATCAAATCGACATTAGATTATTGTGTGTGTACGTGAGTGCATGATTCCGATGCTCTTCGTATAACTATATGCATCCGATAGTAGAGAAACAATTGTGATGTTCCTCTTTCTAATAAATGAACCTGTCTTATTTGGGTGGTTGTAGTTTTTGGAGGGTCTGCTATAAAATGTTGAGTGGATACTTTGAGCTCTCTGAGGATTTCGACTTGTGAGGAACGGGGGCGGTGGGAATGAGTACTGTGGAGACAGCTTAATCATTTAAAATGCACATGAGATATGATATAGTCCATCCACTTTTATTCCCAAGTCTAACGTCCTTCTCCCTAGAAAGGTTACATATCTAAGTCCTTCTTTTGACTCACGATTCACAAAGCGAAACCACCAGACTATCTCCCACTCCTCTAAATAATGACTGCTGTTCGGGAAGAGGCAATTATTTTATTGGAATGGGAGTAGAGGACAGAACACTTAAATGAAAAATGCATACATGGGTGCTCACTCTCACATGTGCACCTGGTAATAATCAAACTGATGATTAAACTTGGAAATTTAAAGTATTACTAGCTTTCTCCCTAATTACTTACTGTGAACACGATGCTCATCCGTTTTAGGATTAATATAAATTTGAGTGCTGTTTTCGGTGATACTTGTAACATTGGCATTTGACGGATGAAATTAATTGAATCGCTAAAGAAGTGTAAATTCAAAGAAAAATGTATCATGGTCATTCACGTTGAGAGAGGCATGGACTGAATTCTTCCAATCTGACAAGGAGGCTAGGTTTTTCACGAAACGTTTTAATTGGGCAAGTGTGGGTTGAAACTAATTAGATGTAACAATTGTAGAAACGAGGAACTCACCAATGATACAGAATGGACGTCGAATGAATCTAAGGCGTCCCATGGTCCCCTGATACCTAGAACGGCAGCCGGCTGCCCATAGCCGGAGGACAAATTCGGACGTGAAACAAATGACGACGATAGTCTCCATGTAGAATAGTGCAAATTCAGCTGCGTCAGCGTATTTTTCGATCGTGGAGAAGACGCTGAGTGCGAAGCAGGCAAAGACCAACACAAATCTGAAAATAGAAAATAGAAAAAAGTAAAACACTGTCAATTTCAATGTATCCAATGTCAAATTTTTTTTGTAGATTTTGATACAATTCTTTTAAAATAAATCAAAATGCAAAAATTTTGGAGGTAAAATGTCTACCACTCTAATTTTCCTCCTCATATGTTTTTGAACGATGAAAGTACGCATTAAAATCCCAACTTTCTCCTCTTTCTCCACCCACTTGGCTTAATTTCAAAATTTTAGAGAGGCCAGCAGAAAATGAGGCGATTATGATGCAGGACGAGTTCTCTTTTTTGTATTCCTCATGTAGAAACTAATTAATGTCAAGACACTTTGTTCTCATTATGTCAATTATCAGGAGGAAGACCCTTATAAACTTAACAGTCACAGTTGACTATGATTACATTTTAGATTTGCATTAGTTTCCATTTTCTCCTCTCAACCTTTTTTCCTCCTCTGCATACATTCACACATGATTCAATCATGAGGCATGATGAGGACGGTGTACAATGTACATAGTGCATTGACACACACTGCATACATTAACTGCAACTCTCAACCCTTTTCCTCCCCTCGGACCATCACGGATGTGTGTCAATTGAATAAATTTCCATAAAATTATTCAAATGATGGGGAATAAAAAAGATTGTACCTAATAAAAATTCGTGTAGCCAACCACAGTCGAGGAAATGCTTGACGGGTGTGTGG
Source organism: Pygmarrhopalites habei (assembly GCA_009870185.1). Lineage (NCBI taxonomy): Eukaryota > Metazoa > Arthropoda > Collembola > Symphypleona > Arrhopalitidae > Pygmarrhopalites > Pygmarrhopalites habei. The sequence continues at coordinate 4,923 of WJFB01000783.1, read as the reverse complement.
GGCACACAGAGAGAGAATTACTTGCATCACATTCCCAATAAATATCCAATAATCTAATAAAAAAAATTGCATTCCCCGCTCATTCACCATATGCATGACTTTTCCAATGGAGAAAGTCAATTGAATCCGTGATATCTATCCAAAACTATATAGCTATGTAGGGCTACTACATGTACTATATGACTTGGAGAAAGTTGAGAGTACCACCTGAAGGGATCATGTTGCATACATTTGTATGTACTTTGCATGGATATACTACATCAATGTGTATGTACATTTTGTCAAGAGGAATCACATGTAGTATATCCTGTCCTGTGGACATATGACCGTGCTTTTTGTCAATATGCAGTTGGTGTACATGACTTGAAAGAATCATGGAAGCACGCCATGTCCTTTCCATTTAATAATTCTATTAGGGCAAATGTCAACAGTCTATTCCTCTTTCCTTTTCCTCCTATGCCACATTGAACTGGGATTATATCAGCTGTCATGGAATACAAGCTGGAGGATCGTATCCCCACTCATTCCTTTACATCTCATTTCAAGAGGGGGCGATGACAGGAAAGTCAAGGATCAATAGGTAACTTGGGTGAAATCATTTGTGTACGCTTACAATATGTGGAAACTACACAGTATCTTTTGAGTGGACAAATATTGTTACAATGTATAAATTTTTGAAAATTACCGGTGAAATTTTATTTCATATTTCAATATTTTTAAGAACGAATTTTTAACGAGAGTTCAAACTCTTGAGATTTTTAAAAGTCCAACAGAATTGGTTGACTTGACATGACTTGAAATACAAACCGATTCTAGGAATCCAGATATTGGCTTTACGTCACACACAATTAAAGTGGTGCTAACTGGTAATTTAAGTACAAATTGGTATTTCTTGTCATGTGAAATTAACCACAACTAGTCTAAACAACTTTGCACTCTTTTGTTTAAACAAATGTACACGGAAAATGTCATTCAAAGTCCTTCCCAATCATCCCAGCCTTTTGTGTACAAGTACAACTGCAGGGAAGTTTGCTTAGGGGAAAGTGGACAGTGAACAAAACTGAAAGACAAAAGAAACAAGGAGAGAGAGAGGAGGCGGAGGTGGCCATTGTGCTACTGTTCATCTCTCCAAATTGAAATCTCTGAGGACTGAAAGGAGGACAAAAACGAATTTGTCCATATGATGTAGAACCGTCATTGAGTTTCCAACATATTACCTCCTCGTCCTACTCTTGTTGACTCAGTTCCAACTAGTACAAATGTGAGGGGAGTTACGAAAAATTATTGCCTTAAGGACCGGGAATGGGTGTGAGTGTAAAATTTCGTAATAATTAATTCACAACTTGTTCCACCCAGTACACACACTTCTGAACAAAAAAGAACAAAAAGAGAATTAAAAAAAGGATTTTGAAAAAGGAATAAAATGGTCGTCTTCCTTTTGTGTGATCGTGAAATGGACATGAAAGGAGAAAAAGTGTTCCGAGAGAGTGATATTCTCACTAAAAATTGCCTACACACTTTGTCTTGTCCAGTGTGTGTAACATAACATTGAGTTGTAAAGTACACAGTTTATACACCTTTTTCGAGGAAGTTAAAGGAAAAAAAGAAAGTTTGTTTGAGTCATTCCGGTATAGTTTGGGTCATAAAGGGGTGTTATTATGGTTTATTTGATTGGCATTCATTCTACCTATTACTCTTCCCTTCCTTTCTCTCCCCAATACGAAAATCCAGAAGCCACTCTACACCTTTCTTTTTCTTTCTCTCTCTGTCTTTGTAGAAGACGTGGGGGATGGCGGAGGGAATAGACAATGGAAGAAAAGAGAGAGAGTGCGTGTGTGTGGTATGATGGGAGGTCTCTGGGGGGAAAGTGGAAAGAGAGAAAGTAGAAAGGGAGAAAGTAAAAAAATGGTAGACAAGAGAAATGAGATGAGGAAGGATGCATGGAGGACAGAGTGGGTTATTCCCTAGAAACTTTGATATTTTTTTACAATGGACATCTGTGATCAATGGTTTTAAGTCTAATCTCTGGGGTGAGGGTGGAGGAGGAGGGGGAAGAGGAGAGAGGAACTCTTGTGTGTGTCTTTGTAGCTAAAAACGGTTTATAGATGCCATAAAGCTGAAGCTCAAGTTGCAATGGCGTTGAAGCTGATGCCCCACAGCAAACTGTGTCAGTCTACCCACCCCTTTCTCTCTTTCTCTCTCTCATATATAGTCATGCACATATCCAAACACCCACACCCACACCCACACCATAGGGGAGGAGAAGACTGACATGGACAGACATTCTCTTATTTTCTCTCACACAATGTGAAGAAGCTGAGGGTTGAATTGACGCTCTCCCAACTCCACTCTACTCCACTCCACAAGAGAGACAGTCAATGTACTGTATTAGTCGGACTCGTGTGTACAATATTGTATGAGAGAAAGTGTGTGAACCTAAACACACATTACATTATGTCCTCACATCGCTTACGTTTCCTCATGCATTTTTTTCCATTTGGACCCACAAACACACACACACACTGCCGGCAAGCCTTTTGCCTTTCTCTCCTCTTTCATTCTCTCTTCCAGCTACACTTTCCCCCCGTTACCAAGGCATAGAGCCAGAAGCTGAGGCTGTGACAGACAGAGTAAGAGGACCAGCAAAAGCATCAATGCTCTGTGTAATCCATGAACAAAATGCACTCCATGAATTTTCCCAGCTTTACTCTCCCATCCACGTCACTTGGAACAGTTATTACTTACAAATCTCTACATCCTACAGGCTCTATACACACACATGAAACAACAGACGCTTCCCACCCAAAACTTTCTCTCTCTTTCTCTTTCTCCACCAAAGCGCCCCATCCTTCCCTCCAAGCAAAGCCCACACATACATAGTCAAAGTCGCCAGTCCACTCTCAAAGCCTACCAAATTTATATGTGCTCCTATCCTCCTATCCTTCAGCCCACATTTCATTTCAATACTTATATCCCTGTCTTCCTTGTCTTGTTCTTCTCCTCTTTCCCTAATTAACTTCTCATTCCTGACACAACTGTCCGTCTTTGTGCCTTACAAGGCCCTCATTAGACCTATAATTATATCAGTCATAACCAAAGAGGTGGTATTTAACTTGCTCATCAAAGTACCCAGAATAAACTGGGAGAATGCTGACATTTCATTGCACAAAATCCAAAAAAGTGCTATTTTTTCTTTTTTTTCATTTCAAAAAATATTTCAAGGCAATACTCTCATCTCTTGTCATTCAAGTGAACTTTGTTGCTTAAGATTCTATCCGCCTAACAACTTTCTCCCACGTTTCACCTTTCTCTTTTCTATCTCTCTCCTTTCGATTGAACCGATTCAACCTTTCAGCCGCCATTCTCTCGTGCACACAGCATTGTGAGTTTTTTGTGGATTTCAATTTTTATCTTCCTTTTTTAAAAAACAATATACTCCTTGTCATTTATTGTCAGGATTCTAACAACTGTCATCGTCGTTTATATACACTGTACAGAAAAGGAGGAGGAGGAAGGGTGGGAGGAGTAAAAAAAAGAAAAGGGAGAAAAAAAGGACATACAAGAAAATCAATGAGACAAGAAGACACCCTGTCATATTCTCTCCTTCCCTTCTGTCTGTGTATGTTGAGAAGAGAGTGCAAGTATATACATACACGTTAATGCTACATGTTGACGATGCGTCAATTTCCCAACTACTTCAAGTTTTTTTCTTCGCAAAAAAACCGGAATCGTCTCGAATATGAAGTTTCTAGCTCCTGGGCTTCCTCAAAGACACACACGTGTATGTATAGGAGAGAGTTGTACATGTAGTGGTACAAGAGAGTGGTATGTACTACCCTCCAAGAAAAAATAACATATTATTTGATCAGTCATCCTGAATAATTGACAAGAAGCTGTGAGCGGTGTGTCTCTCTCCTTCTTTATGTATGTATAAATTTCAGGATGAATTCAAATCGCCATTGCATTCCATTGCAACCTATGGAGCCTTATTGAAGAAAGTCTACCTGTGCTACCGTTGTACATTTGCAGCCAAACATACATATATCCGAATTTGTTGGTGCTTATAGAGAATGAAATGAATAATGTATGCATGATTAGAGGGAAAGTAGAGCAGACTTGTTGGTGAGCTTTCTCTATTGGCTACGCACACTTGTGGAGACCCTCCACTGTAGACAAAGAGTGGAGAAAGTGTTGCACACTCTTCTCTCTATGTACAGTACAGTGCAGTGCAGTACGTATACTGATAAAGGACTCAAAAGGCTTTACAATATCATGAAGGATTAAGAGAAAGTAATTATCTTTTTAAAGTGAAAAGAATGCTAATAACCCGTCCTAAGTGATGTGCGTGCCTATGCTCGTATGGAAGTCAAGTGTGTGGTATGGTGAAAGTAGAGAAAGGGAAAATCAAATGTGTTCTCTTGGTTTCATCATCGCATTAATTTGGATGGGATGCACACACACTTTCTCTCACTCACTCGTGTAGTCTAGTCAACTTCACTTTCCCCCTACCTACCTTGATTGCCCGGTTAACCTCAAGTTATCGCCAGATTTCATACTAATTTTGTAATTATACCTTGGAAACGGAATCCCAGTTACAAACACAGAAGCACACACACACACACACATTATATACAAAGGACGTAGGGAAAGTTGTTAGCTCTCTATTATCCATTATTAAGTAAACAGGTCCATAATTTAGTATGGTCCGATTTACTTTTGGTACCACTCGCCAAAATAGTTTTTTTCGGACTTGTCGGGGTCACATTAGACTAAAAACCCCGAAGATATTTCGAGAAAAATTTTTAAAGATAATTTTTATGAATTTTTTTTTGTAAAAAAAAAAATCTCTTTCGGTCTTTCGTGGTCACTACGCTACTCAGAGACCTCAATTAAACATTTTAAAAGTGTTTTTAACGTCGCAGA
>WJFB01000782.1:0-47496 GCA_009870185.1 Pygmarrhopalites habei | reverse complement strand
AGTTATCTGATAAAGTCACTCCCTTACTATTTTTCGTCTCACAAAGTTTAATATGTAATAGAATATATGTCATTTAGAACTACAACTATAATTATTCATTTGATTACAGGGATGTCAACAACTTAAACGGAATATTAAAGCTGTTGTGACTACAGTTCTTATTCTGGGTACATATATTCTTGGATGGATGCCGGGTCTTATATGGTTCCTCATTGTATGTGACGACTGTCTCATCAAACTCAGTGACGTAAGAAAATTAACATGTTAACATTTTCTCAAGATATAAACTATAACCATGAGAGAAGGAACAAAATTGAGACTATGAATTTCATGCAAATTTTAATCGACTAGGTACCAAGGTACGTGGCCATCCCCATCAACATAGTAATCAACTCGTTAATAATACTGAAAGCTTTTGTCAATCCAATAATTTACGCAGCTCGAATGTCCGACATTCAGGTGAGCAGTTACTAATGTGTACAACCACTGAACTATATATTGAAACGAAGTACATCAATTTTCATTTACTTATACAGACGGCCCTTAAGAAGATGCAATACGACATCATGTCGAGATGTTGCAGTCAATGTGTGCCTGATGCACCAGCTATAGATCCCCTTGAGCGAGGGTAAGAACTGTGCAAATTTGCTGAACAGAATTTTATGTCTGAATTTATGCAGGAATATGTTGATTTCAAGGAATCATTTCACTACACTAATACGATTACTACATCCTTCTTATACAAAATGTATTTTTAGTACACATGCATAGTATGTATAGGATCAAAGTCTGTACAAAGTTTAATTTTGAAAATTATATTCTAAAAATATGAAAAACTCTTATTGCTTTATAAAATACAACAACAAATAGACTGTATATTCATGAAAATTCTCAATTGTTGTGTCCACTTGTGACACAAGTCTTGTGTAAAGTCCCTCCAGTTGGACAGATCTAAGAAAATGATCTTCCTTTCTCGTTAGTTTATCAGCTCTCTTAATATAACTCTCTGTTTAGTCTGTTGAACGGAGAATCAAAAAAATATTCAGTTTGCAAGTCTACTGTTCCACGACAGATTTTCCTATCCTATTATACAATAGCTACCTACATTCTTCTCTTAGGATGATTAACCGAGCACTACGGGAGTTTTTTGAAAATCCACAGATCCCAATGTGAGACCAGATCATTGTGAATGTCTAGTCGTGGCTCCACGTCCAGCTCACGAAGACAAGGAGCAATAACTTCAATCAATACTTCAACTCAATCGGCTCATCTCATGAACCATCATCATCACCTTCTCAATAATCATAAAAGCAATGGGAATGGAACCGTGGCTTTAGAAATGAACTAATGCAACACTAATCAAACTATGTCAATGACAGCTATTAATATAGTACATATATTTATATACTAGTCTCTGTGAAATCATCTACTTATTCTCTGGCAAGAACAGTCGGCTCAAATTAAAAAGCTTGAAATCACATGGAGAGCACACAATCGGACCGATTGAACAAATATTTGACCTGAGGTTCTAAAAACGTCATTGGACTGACTCCAGCCTATTCTATACGTACGTTGAAACCAATTACCAATAGGCGAGACCGACAATGTGTCCTCCATACTCAAAATTAAAATTTCTGTTCGAATACCACTTACAGGGGTAAGGTTATTTGTGTGCGAGTACCCAGTAAATCTCTCGTAATTGCTTCTCGTTAATTACTAACAAGCAAAATGGGGAAGAATTCTTAAATGTACAGATTTGATTCTAATGAAATGAGCAAGTTGAAGGCAGTCAAAAAGACAGCAGGTATCGATTTTTTATGAAATTAGAGATGAATGTAATGTATCATCATGCAAACTGTGAAATGACTCACAACAAATAATGATAGAGACTTTTTCACCTTGGTGTGCGTAATTTACAACTAATAAATTCTCTGTTCTCTACTCGTATACTTTTCAAAAAGTAATAATAAAGATGATATTTTAAACTATATATTTCGATAATAAAATACTATGTGTGTAAACTGAACTGGTTAATTTTGAAATGACACACGGTATAAAGCCTTTCAGGCAACATGATCTTAAATTAAATGTATGCTTTCAAGTAGCTCTCAAGGGATTAGTTGTGAAGAATAAACATGGGTTTGTTGCAAGTGCACCCAAGTCCCTACAATGAGCTTAAAGATGTCTTGTATAATAATCATGTAGTAATAGTAATCTATACAGTGTATTATTTCAGTGAAATTTCGAAACAAGTTCAATATTGTTTGTAATATTTTGAATTAGTCCAAGAACATCTAGATCAAAAATAGACTTTATAATGTAAAAGTAAAATGTTGCAAATGATGTCATTTACTTTTAAGCCATAGTAAAGTTCATGTTTTAACGTTCAACCCACTACATTATGCCTACATAGTTGTATCTGTATAGTATACAAACACTGTGTATATAATATGGACCTATTTATCGTTGTAATCATGTACCTGCTCAAGTGACTACCCCATTGCTTTACTCTGTCGTGCTTTGAATGAGTACCTGTTCGTGTATAATTAATAAAAAAAATTAATGATTGCACATTACTTACTTTCCATCAACTGCTTCAATCAACTCATAATCTATCCCAAGGATCTTCAGGGCATTCCGCATTTTTTCAAGACGATCTGGACGTCGCTTTAAATTAACTACAAACACCTTGTCAAATCCCAATGTTGTCGTCACTGGGTCCTTTGGGAGCCAAGGTGATAATTTTGGAGAGGATTCCATTGAAGGAGCCCAGTAGGCTGTAATTGAAACAAATGTAGTATGAAGCATTAAACCTCTATCCAGGCAAAAAATTAATTATTACGTAATCAGTCTTTTTCAAAGAAAAAAAGAGTAGACAATATTTTTACAAAAAAACAAATCTTAAAATTTAACTTACACGCAATTTCAACTCTAAGATTTGCAAGTTGTGTATAATCATGACTCAATGCCTGTTTGTCATCCAAAGGTGCGAGAATAAATCCATATATTAAGTCATTGCAAATTTCCATTGTAACATTTTTTGATTTTGCATTCGTAGCAAACAAGATAATATCATCTTCCGGGACGGACTCGTGCACTTTGGTGAAATTTGGAAGAGTCTTCTTTCTCAAGTACAGTAAAAATGATGAATGAATCATAGGAACTGGAAAACAACCAACTTTCTTTCGGTCTAATATTTCCTTGTACTCATCTGTCCTTATGTAGTAGTAATCATCTTGCATTCCACCCCAGAAATTACTATACATTCCCCCAGAAAAAAGCATGGGAGCTACCAAGTCCTTTTTCTTGGCAACTAAATGCCTAATAATATAAAAAAATGCAACGTTAATAAGTAATACATTCCATTGGTAATTCAGTGTACAATACATTTGTTATGAAAAAAGACTTACCGGAGTGTTTGATTATTCAAAATAAATGCATCAGCATCCAGAAACTAGAACAAATAATATTTAGACGCATTATAAAAACTTTCACCCACGCAAGAGATATTGTCATTTTAGTAACTGTCAATTAATATCCAAAATATGTTATTACCCAAATATAATCAGCCCATATTTTCCTAGCGATCCGAAGAGCAGCCTCTTTTAAACGAATAATGTGACGAAATCTAAAAGGTGTCCATTGGACCCCAGAATCTGTTTGATCAGACTGTCTGTATGGACCATCAATTGTCTCGACAGAGACTGAATGGTATTTTCCACGAGCCTCAATTCCTTCAGACCATATTTTCAAAATTTCTGGAGTAGCGTCTTCATTATGATCACTTCGAATCCTATCACAACAACATAGTATTCAAATTATTCAAAAATACGTGAATCCTAATAAACAATAAATGTCTCATATATAATGAGTTTGATAAATTACCAAATTGATAGTCGATCCTTTGGATAATCCAATTGTTCCAACAATGTCAGAAAGTAAGGCAGAGTGTGGGCTTTGTTCCTAACTAAAATGGCAATTAAAACGGAGGGTTCCAATTCATCATCATCAAAGTCACTCCGACTTTGGCTGTCGTCATTTGTACTTTTTTCACTCGACTCTTCAATTGCCTCCACCCACGATGAATAAAAAAATGCACAGGAAAGGATAGCAACTAACAGGGAAGACGACCACATTATTATAATTAATTAATTTAACACCACCACCACAACATTTGCAAAAAAATTAAACCCAACTATACGATTACTACTTTGTTTCAGTTTGAACACATCTTCCGTTTATGATTGGCACGAGTCACAGACACAGTTTTTTTCCCATCTTTAATCTCCTTCTGACGTTTGAGTTTTTTTTTCTCTACTCGAGGATTTCAACCCCGGTAGTTAAAGTTGATTATCTTAAACTCTTTTGCAGTTTCACCAAGTCTTAGAATCAAGGGAGGGGGGGGGGGAGAAAATTCAAAGACAATCGCGCCTTGGATAAAACCAGCGACGACTAACCCGCATCATTTCTCTGGATTATCTTTTTTGGTAAATTGTGGATTTTATTTGAGCCTGGTCCGCTTTTGAGAGTCAATAAAAATGTAAGTAATCATTAATTTAACTTGTCATTATAGTTATTGATTGGTACATGGTCTGTCAACTATGTTTTGTTGTGTACTTACAGGGCCAGATTAAATAAAGACGAGGAGCGGAGGAGAGGAAGACGGTCTTCTTCTAGTTCAAGTTCCAGCACATCCTCAAGTACATCATCTTCAAGTTCTTCTTCGTCATCATCATCTGGATCTTCTTCATCTTCCTCTAGTTCTTCGTCTGGGTCACCACAACTTAGACGGGGACGGGAACGTGACAACAGAGATGCAAAAGCCGTTGACAAGGATAAACCTAAAACAGAGCCGAAAGCAAAGCTGGGAGAAACTCGTTCTCCTAAGGTAAAACTTGTTATCATGATAAATTATTTATTTTACCATTTTGTAGTATGAATGTTGTAATTATTTTACGATAAAATTATTTTATTTGAAGGCACATTCTCCTAAACGATCACCAGCTCCGAAGGCTAGATCTCCACCGAGAAGAGTTCGATCTCCAAAAACATCACCACCACGAGGAGCAAGAGGAGGAGACAGAGATCGAGAAAGAGACAAGGACAAGGCAGCCAAACCGAGGTCTCGTTCCAGATCTCCAAGAGCAAAACCTGACCGTGAACGAGAACGTGAGAGTAAATATGTTTATTTAAAAAAAATTTCAATTTCAATTTGTCAACTATTAATGTTTGTATATAGTACTTACGATTAGTAAGATAAATAAGTTTATGTAAATACTTGTACAGGACCAAGGAAAGAAAGGAGTCCGACTCCGAAGCCTGTAAAAATTCACGTTGGAAGACTTACAAGGAATGTAACTAAGGATCACCTACAAGAAATTTTCACTTCGTTTGGAACCATTAAGGTATGTTTGGAGCAGTTTTACTATAATTACTAATAATTTATTACACAACTGAGTGAGAGACACCTTTATGAATTAATTTACTGTTGTTGTCATTTTTCACAGAATATCCATTATGAATTTGAAAGAAATCATCCTCATATTGGCAAAGGATTTGCCTATATTGAATTTAGTAGTCCTGATGAAGCTGAAACTGCTATGAAACATATGGATGGAGGACAGATTGATGGACAGGTACAAATAATTAAAATAATCTTCTGTACTCTAGTAGAGAGTTTATAAAATTGAAAATGTGATGATTATTTTATTCTTTTTGAATTGATAGGAAATAACTGCTGCACCAGTATTGAATATTGCTAGAGTTCCTCGTCCCCCTCTGATGAACAGGCGTGTGTCTCCTCCTCCTCCTCCAAGACGTCGTGTTGGTAGAGGAGCTTGGTCTCCACAAAGAGACCAAAGACGTTCACCTTACCGAAGACGGTCACCTCCTCCTAGGCAAAATAGAAATCGTCAGTCACCACCTGCTCGCCGTCGGCGTTATGACAGGTCATCCTCATCATCTTCTCGTTGATTGATCACAGATAATGACTCTTAACATCTTCTTTGAATTTGCTTGAATGTTGACAAAAAACAAAAAGAATATTTAAGAAATACATGATGGTAATACTTTACACTTATTATAAATACAAATTCTTTATTAACTTTGAATTTTCTATTTTAGCTCTTAATTTAATACAAATGTGGAAATTTGTCTGTAAACTTGGTTTTTCAAAAAAACCAAATTATTTGTAAATAATATAGTCAGGATGTAAATGCTATAGTTGAATTTTTTGTTGTCTCTAAAGACAATGGATTCTATATTAAATCATGTGTCTTATATATTTAATAGTCATTTTGTGTGACGTGAGAGTATAAGCTCATAAATTTTCTCTACATTCACTACACACTAGACTACACATACACACACTACCTTTCGTTAACAGAGGAGAAAGAATGAGAGAGAGTCCATCACCTGGCAATGGTTTACACAAACAGAGTAAGTGAAATCGATCTTCCTATTCTACTCCTCTCTCCAAATGATGTAATGTTATGTCCCCCCATAAAGTCATTATGTATATTACATGTGCATACATTTTATATGTCGTGTGTAGGCATAATATATTATGACATGGTTTTTTCATTCACTGCACAAACAATAATGTCAATATCAGCGTGTGTATGTGTACTCATATGTGTGGATGGGTACAACAGCATGATACAAACTAATTATTATTCTCATCATGTAAGCAATGAAAGCTTATCGGTGGTTTGTAACACTCTTTCTCCTTAAAGTTGCACCGTTCAATTCTCATACACGGGTTTTACGGGGGTAGTTTTACTTACACTTTAAAAACGTGAAAAAATTCACGGAGAGAGACAATGGCTGTAATATATTACCCTTTGTGTATACAAAACCTATATGTATATACGGTGTTGATATTGATCCTCACTACTCATTCTCGTCTTTGGTTTACAGGTGCGACTCTTTCTCTCTGTATGTGTGTGTGTGTGTGTTGATGGGTCTGGGTACTTTTTATAACGTCCAACTAATCGACCATCGTAAATTGTATGCAGCAGGAGGTACGAGTTGATACTAAGAGCATCTGTCTCGGGGAAGTAAACTGTACATAATACAACATTTTCATGTTGTGGACACACCAGAGGGTAAGTCTAATAATAACAGTAATCTTGTATATGACCTACACATTGAGAAATTCACTCTGCTGTATATATTCTGTTCTACTCTAGCATAGATACTATTATTACGAAATAGAAATATTTACAACTACCTAGTGAATATAAGTACACACATTTTAGGGCAAAGTAGAGCAGGAACGGAAGAAAGAGGGATTGAAAGGTGGATTTTCCCCGTTTCACGTTTCCATGTATTGCAACTATTTTATTGTTTTCGATCCTCCTCCTCCTCCTTTCATGTTTCCCAACTTTTGATACTCGCATTTTACTTTCCCAGTCTACCAGGATCTACTATGTAGATACAACCTACTCCTTCTTCCTCTCATACCTGTACGGTCTAGTTCATTATCATTTCTATTGGACTTTCATGGTGTTTCACGACTTGTACGACTGTATTATAGTCTGGTCACAATAATTTTCATCATCATCGTAAAAGTCTTCCTTCAGTGTCTTTTTTGTGTGTGCATAAGTGAGTGTTAGGAGAGTGAGAGAGGAAGTGAAACCATTTTTTACAAGAGACACTGAACACACATTGTGAGTCCCAACATAACACGTCCAGTCCCACCAGCTAAAGCTAAACGTGGAATTGACAAAAGAGTGTGAGAGAGAGAGAAAATCTTTTTGTTCGGCAGTTGATCGAAAGTTTCTCACTTTTCCCAGGTTCCTCCTCCTGTCTTGGAACACAACACAAGTGAAGAACTTATACGTGTGTGCAGTAGTTGGGGAGAAGGAGAAAGGACAAAAAACCCTGCAATTTGGAGATTTTCGTGTCTCTTTTTCTAATTTTTTTCCCTAATAAACGGCCTCATTTATTATTTATTATTCCTTTTTACCTTTTGACTTTTATTTTGTGGAGTCACAGAAACGTGCTCATTGAACATCAAAAGACTATGGTGCCTATAATATAATACCAAATCCTGACAAGTTGGAATTGTGACTCTAACCTTTTTTGGTTATTACAATAAATCTTTAAAAAACAGAAAGACACATCGTAGCAGATACCCAGTGTACAAATACAGTGACTTTAATTTTCTGTGTGCATTATCTTGTGTGTGTGTGTGTGTGTGTGTGTGTGTGTATTTCGTCTTTTTTAACCAAGATCCAGTTGTTGTAGATTCATTTGGATTTACATAATAACGAAAAGATTATAAGACACAAGCTGTTGTCTAAACTGGTTGGACAAGGAAAGGGAGAGAAAAAAACTTTCTCCGCGTGTCTCCAGACTTACCCTCATTCCATCGAAATCTGGAATTACATTTTCCTTCCGTGCCAGCCTCTTCTTGAACTAGGCAGAGATTGAATATTTTCTGTAACCATCTGAGACCTTCAAGTTTAATTCCACGCGCACACACACATACATGTATAAGGATTATATGTACATACAAGTGTACTCTGTATGAACAGATAGTGGGAGGGACTTCCTTTCTAAAAGTTTCCTCACCGTATTTTCTCCTCCTTACTGACAGTGAATAGCTTTGACTTTTTGACCCGGAACGCATTTATTTCCGCAAAAATCTCCATGAAAAAATAGAATAATTACTTCCACTTGCGAATTGGTGAACATTACTCTATAACTCTCACTTTCTCTCGGAAGTGAAAGGTACATTTTCTTTATATATCGACTGCTTACACAAATTTTTTGCAAATAGTTTGCGTAGAGTTTTCCCCCTCTCTCTCTGCATGGCTCAATTATATTATTAATTCCGGGAAACCATACCCAGACTTGGATCGACTAATAATAATAATAATATTCTTCAGTTCCTTCTGTGTAGATGTATGGAAAGTCATAATTGTTCCTGACACACACACACACACACACACATATGATTGTGGTAGAGAAAACTTTATGCCTTATGGCCACGATAATAGTTATTTCTCCCAACTCTAATGCCAATGAATCTCAATTTGAACAATTTTGAGAGTGATTTAGCACGGCACACACCGTACATTCTCACAAGTCCGAATTCTCTTGAAGCTTGTGCTCAGGCTGACATTGAGGTTAGTCTAAATGTTGATTTCTTTCATGATGGTTCCCCACACTTGTCCCCCCTACCATCAAAGTGCATCAATTTTGTGTTTGTGGTCATGTCAAAAAAGGATAAAAAGTTATTAATTTGTGGTTTCTTCCAATTTCTCTTCTTGTTGTTTTGTACAGCCCAAGGATTTGGTCTATCGGAGTATTGAACAGTACGAAGAAATTTTCAGTGATTTACCCCTTTCTGAAGTCTACAGGATTTATGAGGAAAATGAAACTAGGAGACAAGGTGTAATTTTAATGCATATAAATATTATTTATTAGATACAGTGTATTATATTGAAATTATTCTACAGCCAATCCATAAAAGTAAATATTTATGGACTCATTTCAGAACGACTGTTGATATGTAAAGCCATGCGTCACAATATTAAATCTGGCAGTAGAAGGAGTACAACCACTTTTGGTGTCAAATTTAAGGATGAAGTGAAGAAAAAGAAGAATGAGATTCGTTGTACATCTGACACCGAGTCTAATGATGGAGAGGACAGGCACAATGATTTTTCTGTTTATTCCACTCGCAGTGCTCCCGATCTTCGGTCTAATTTGGATTTTCATAAACCACGATGGAGTCCACGGGAATACTGTCCTTGCCAATTTCAACTAGATAATGAAAGTATTTGTAGTGAATACTTAAAGAGGTGTAAATTTCATTACATTAGCTAATTTAAACAATTTTAAGTACATGTAATTCACAAACTTATTATTTTTATTACTCGTTGTGATTTTAGTTGTGGCGATATCTTGTCATCACCCGACCTTTCCTTTGAAGATCGAAAAATATTGGAATGTCTAGCACTGAAAAAAGGTCAGGCACTGGAATGGGACAAGAGGTCTCAACAACTGCGGAGGAATTTAGAAAGAGATCGACTACGTCGATATCGGGTTAGTTTGATTAATTTCATTTCTTGGGTACAATTGAAAAATCTTCCGAGAACTCTGAAAGATTGTCTGTTGAATTGAATGATGCAGGAAGAGCAGTTACTAACTCAGAAATGGCAAGACCGTCTTGCAGAAAAAAGACGACTCGAAAATATCGGTGAGTCAAAAAATATATCTCTAATAGGCTACAATCAAGTTATACTAATATGATTAATGAATCGGAATTTCCATTTGACAACTGTCATCTCCGACTGGGATATGAGAAAACCCTCAAATATTTTAATTTATTCTTCATTTTATGTAGAAAATACTCGTCGCTACCTAGAAATCCAGGGGAGGTGGAATGAGAGTCGGGAAAATCTACAGAGAGAATTGGAAACTAGGGATGACCGCCTGAGGAAATGTCTGGAAGAGATGAAAGATAGAAAGGTACGTACTTACTTAACTACATCCAGGAGTGTAAAGGGGAAAAAAGGAGTTTGTGTTTACAGGACTGTGGGAATCACTGGTGTATATCATGCGCTGCTGTCATGCAGACTCAAAGATGAGGTACCAAGATTTAATGTGACAGGAAATCGATTGGGGAAATGGCTTTGCAAAAAAAATCTAATCATGTGGAATTTGCCATCCATCGATTTCCCCTCGTGTTTACTCCACATTCGTAGTTTCGATTTGGAATCTGGAGTCACAAAGATTAATTAGACTGCTTTTTTTCTCTTTTTCTCTCTTTCCTCAGAGAATGCATTTGGTTGAGAAGCAGAAGGCGGAGGCAATGCGTCAACTGGAGGTCGGCAAAGCAATCGAAAGAATTATGGAGGAAGACTGTAAGCACCGACAAAGGATGCGAGAAACACTACAACAACGAATGGCTGATGCAGAGATTCGAAAACGTAGAAGAGAACATGATTACTGGCGGGTATGATGATAAAACTCATTCATTTATAATATCTTTTTCTACAATATCAGGTTGTCAACAGGCATTTAGTGAATAGAATAATCTCACATGTTGTGACGGCTTTTTTCTTTTAACCATTTATTTGATTAAGTAGTTCATATTTAAGGGGCCACAGGAGTTTCTTTTGGTGGTGGAGGGGGTGGTGGTAAACTCTCTGTCTCATCAGCTTGTACTGATACAATATCAGCTGCAGTCGCATTAGGAGTTGGATCCTCTGAAAAAAGAGAGATTTAAAAAATGTAGTCACGGTTTTTTATAACAAGAACTAGTAGGAGGTCATTGATTTTTCCACTCATTTTACCCATTTGATTTGCACTTTCGTCTTCATTTGAATTGGGTGCTGACCTCAAGTCCAGAAATACGACTAGAAGGAGAAGAGATGTAAGGAAGGCATCAACGGAAATGACTGCACAAAAGATTTTGAGTGTCAAGTCCATATATTTCCTGTACATGATGGGTAGAATGAGACCCGTCAGTAATGCTGCTAATACAATGCTGTGAACCACTAGCCAAGCTTGCACTGACATTCTACTTTTCTGTAACAATTTGTTTTGGAAATTATAAATTTATTAGTTGGTAAATATGAAGTTATTTAGGGGTCTTACTTTGTAGAGTGTCCAAGCAGAGCTGACAAAATGAAGAAGGCTGGCCAATAGTCCCATCCCACATATAATTTGAAGGGTTAAAAGAAATTTTCGAGACATATCTACGTCCTTTGGAAATATTATTTTAGTATCTCTTGTATGGATAACATTGTGATATGCATCAACATATCCTTGTTCGTAAATCAATTTGACAGTATGCTGCTCGTAGTCCATGGTCTCCTTCAGTGTTAGAGCGGTGACAATCAGCGTTGCGACGGATAAGGTCTAATTTGATCAGAGAAAATGATTTCAATCGAGTATCTACAGGATAAATGAAAAAATCGAAAATTCACTTACAATAGCAATTACACAGGAGACAAATGTTTGATTCTGATGAATCAGGGTGAATGGAGAAATGCTCATTACTTATCTTGACGGTTTAAAATTAGTATCCAATTAGGGTTCACACATAAAGTTCACAGAGGACTGGCGACTCTTGTGATTTTTTTAATTCTAAATTGTGTAAATTTATCAATCAACTAAAATCAGAAACAACATTTTACAACTGTTCCTATAGTCTAGTGAATACGATGGAGGGATTGAGTATGTTTCCGGATTCGTAACTGGAATTTCCTCTGTGCGTGTGTATAGGGAAAAGAGATGACAAAGTTCTTTGACATTTGTAGTAGTCATCAGCTTTTGTCTTATGACGTCTTAGATTATGTCGTAACTAAGCTAATTGTAGTTGTCATCAATTGGCATACTAATATAGGGAAAGAGAAGTGGTTGCAATTTCTACAAATGCTATTCTTTTCAATTGTTCCTTACAGCATGTTCAAGAAATGAATCGACTGGAGGATGCCAAACGTTGTGTAAAGTTAGAAAAGGTTGAACAGAATGCTCGGAACAATATAGAAGAACTTCGAAATCAAATAGAGGAGAAAGAACATCGTGCTCAAATGAACTATTTAGCCCTACAGAGGGTTCGTCACAATAATTTGGGGCAAGGTGCTGGAAACAGAATTAGAGCACTGGAGAAAGCACAACTACTGCACGCGCAGCTCATGCAGGTAAATTATATTTCAGCATTCTAAAACTAATATTCTACTAAATTTTAAACTAAAAATTTTTGAACTTTTTTTCAAGTATTTTCAAGACTGCCATAAAAATGTTCACCTCGTAGCCCAAGACAGGGCTGAAATGAAATATTTTCAAGAGATGAATCGTCGTAGAGCTCGGATTGTCAGGTATTTCCATTGGCATATCAATTTGAAGTGGAAGATTGTTTTTTAAACTCCACGTGTTTATGATGTATGTTTTGATTTTTTTCAGTGAACGAGTTTTGAGAGAGGAAAGAGCACTGGAAACGATGAGAAAGGTCAAAGAATTAGAAGATCAAAGAAGAGAGTTAGTCATGCATGTGATTGACTCGAAAGAAAACAAATCGAATCGACTGAAAGTTGAGAAGGAGAGAAAAGTGAGTAGTGTAAAAAATGAATCTTTTCTATCCATTTTTGTAATATATTTCTTACACCCACAAAATAATTTTCTGATTGTGATGACAGGTACAAATTTCACGGATTCGTGCCCATCATGCGGCAGAGCTGAGACAGCAGCTTCGAGATAAGCTTGACCCAGAGACTTTCTCCCAGAAAGCCTCTCGAGTTGAACAAGAATTAAGAATAATGAAGAAAGCTCGATCAGATTTCTCGCGTAAATTTGCTCCGAGAATATTCTTCAATAAAAAATGTAATCAGTGCCGGTGTCGACATACCAGTTATACCAGTTAAATATTATTATATTGGATACACTATTTTTAACTTGAGCTTATAGTTTCCACATTTTCTACTCGCTTTTATCCCTTCTTCTCGTTGTTATAATTGTAAGTAACGTATGAGATTACTTGGATGGATATCTGTAACCGTCACATATGAAATACTTAAAAGTGGCTTTAATATCAGGTTAATTGAATGAACAAATACTCTGTAACAGTTAAATGACATGTTGTAGCTCCTCACAAGTTTAGTTTGTGAAACTTCCAATATTGAGAGGGTGATGAGATGTTGCAAGTTGTAATTGTAACTGGATTGTTTGCTCTGAAAATAAAATGATTTAATTAACAAAGACTTGAGTTAAAATTTCGTTATCCAATGACTATAATATTTATGCTTAGAGAATGAAAGAGCAGTTGATTTTACTTACTGATGAGATTCAAGGCATAATGATTTTGAGTTTCTCATCAAATAATAATCTTGTTCCTGGAATTGTAGTCCACATTGTTCCGTACATTTTTCAAGATGCCACACGTTGTAACCATGAGCATTGTCTTTGAGGAAGGATGTGACGCTGTTAAAGTCATTCTCAATAGGAGTCAAAGTGAACGCCTCATCTTTCAAAACGAAGAATATTTTTAAACAAAATTCCTCCCTTAAATACAAAATGTTTAAGAAATTTACTTTGTATTATTATTACCAATTTTATACACTTCCCATAATTGACTTGGAAGTCCTTCCCATGTGGACAGAACTGTTGGGGCTGGTTGCATTCTCCCTTCAAATTCTGCTGACAATGCCTGAAAATCATTGACATAAAGAATTACGAGTACAATCATTTTCAAAAAAATATTTTGATACTCATTAGTAATGAGGCATTACCAAATCGTTGAGAGCACTTTGAATGTAATAAACTGCTCCATTTTCTACCACACTATTTTCTTCTGTCACTGAATGGTCAAACTGAAATGAACTTTCTTTTTTACAAATTGTTGTCGTTGCGAAGAAAGTTACGAGTAAAACTAAACAAAATGATTTATTGACGGATCCAGTGTACATAATATCCAGAATTTTAAATTTTCTTTACTTTCAGGCTAAAATAGTTAGTTGTCATAATCAAAAGATATTGAAAAATAGTTTTCGTTTTGTGGTAAAATTTACATTTTTTCCGGGTTTCCAAACCACAAGTGTAAACAGCGTGAATATTTCCTCATTATGACTTTATTAATAAACATTACAATTTCAGCATATTTCAGTGCAATGCATGCATATACCATGTGTACTTTATGCCAAAAAATTGACCTCTGTTCAACCTAGGATTGGGGGTCATCCAAATTTCTAATGCATTGAAATCACCTCAATGAAATGGTCAGTTAGTAATTAATTTTCTATAAAGTAGTTCTTGTAATTGAGCATACTCAAGTAGAGTGACCCAGCTTTACAAGTGTGCTTGTGTGTGTGATTAATCTTATCATAATGATGTTTAAAATTTAAACTTTAAATGTTATTTAGTCTGACGAATATCACTGCAATATTGGCTCAAAGAAATATCATGATTATACAATCTCAACTTTGACAGTAATTGTTGAGCAGTCTGAATTTGTTTTCATGACATGTGTTCACCTCAAGTGGATGTACTTGAAGCATTTCATTATGTTGAATTCGAAACCAATCAATGGGTCATTCAGCACGTCAGTTAACTGCTACATATGTTAGGTTAAGGATATAAAAATTAGTTGGCTCTTTGGTCGGGAACAGTGTGCCACAAAAATGTTTTTTTGGATAGGAAAAATGTCACTGAAATTTCCAGTGATGCATTTATTCAGTGTATTGCTCAGTGTTCTTTGTCTTGGATTATTTGTGGAGGGTCAAAGAACAAATTTCATCAATCCTGAAAGTAAGGTCAGTCAGTATGCGGAGAAACAATGGTTTATTGACAATGTCCCGTTCATCGACATTCCGCACAAGGAAATTGAGGAAGTTTACTACTACCGTTTTTCCACACTCAAGAGGTACTGAAGAGGTTACTCATGAAATTAAAGTGGTTGTCATAAAATACAAATAAAATATAATTTTGTTTTTACAAAAAAGGCATTTGAGGTATAACATCCCTGGAACTGGATTCACCGTGACAGAATTCGTTCACAGAGTTGGCTATGCACAAAAATTTGACACGATCGTCGCAGCCGCTGGCCATCACATTTACGAAGCTAGGTATTTTCCAGTGCCATTATTATTATTATTGCATGCATACATCATAAGGTAATATTATTACAAACTTTTAAAATCCTACATGTGGAATTCTGTCGTAATTAAATTATTTAATTAAAATCAAAAGACTCTTGTTCGAGTGGACTAAAACTAATTCCCAGAGACTTAAATTTTTAGGTGGTTAAGAAATAGGCGTTATGTTCAGGTAAATTATCTTTTAAAATTAATGGTTTATTCCACTTGAAACTGTATAATGGTCTGTAATGTAATATTTTGTAGGATTATATTAATTTTTGGACTCGTGTCGTCGGAGGGAATCCTCATCAGTACTCTGAATGGATTGCTGACTCAGCTTACAAATCTTTTCTAGTACGAAAATATTGACAATTTCTTCTGAAAATTACACTTAAGCAATATATTTAGCTAAACTGCTTGAAAGTGTGAGAAAATAATTTGTGATTTGAAAGGTTGATGGGGACGTGGAATTCATCAAATCTCAACAACCAGGACTTGTTCGAAATTATAATGGTTGGGATGATCATTTCGATGAAGCATGGAATTTGTACTGGATCAGTCCTGAGTAAAATATTCTTTCATTTCCGCTGGGCGTCTATTAGAATAAATACGGTATGTAATGCCCTAACCACTTTTTTAGATGGGACGCTCAAGAATATTCATGTGCCTCTGTCCAAACGACGGATCCTTACCATGGAGGTTTGTTGTGACCTTAATTTTAATTGTGGGAATTATTCAACTCATACTCAATAAACCGTATAAATCGTATCCAGGTGTTGGTTACCGACCTAGTTTTAATTCCGAGATGTACGGGAATGCAATGGCAATCTCCAAGATTGCACAACTGAATGGAGATGACGAGACGGCTGAACTATTTCAAAACAAGGCAAATACCATTAGAGATGCTATGGTTGACAGACTTTGGGATTCGGAGAGAAACTTTTTCTACCATGCATTCAAGTATGTTCAGTTCATTTCCACAGCCGTACAAAAAAATGGTTCTTCAAATATGAACATGTAAAATGGACTAATCCCCTTATTCCACAAATGTTTACAGGGACGATAATCCCAACTACGCACTCTTGGACAGCCGAGAAGAAATTGGATTTTATCCATGGCTCTGGCATGTCGTGCCAAATGATGCAAAATTCAGCACAGCGTGGGAACAATTATTCGACTCTGAAGGATTCAAGTAAAACTCTCCATCCCATATAAAATAAAGAATACATGTTTTAACTGACAAATTAAATTGTTTAAATATCTTTTGAAAATTGTTGTTGTACAGTTCGGAATATGGACCAACTACCTGTGAAGTCCGAAGTCAGTGGTACGATGGGAATCAAACAGCTCAATGTTGTTGGTGGTGAGAGTATACAATATGTAATGTATATCAAATATGTCAGATTAGAATTCCCCATATTGTTTATTTTCCGTCGAATAATATTTTTCTACATCATACATAAGGAATGGCAACTCTTGGCCATACTCTACAGCACTCACGTTGAGTGCCCTAGCCGCTCAAGTCCGGGATTATTCCAACAGTATGGCAGTGACAGCTGCAGAGTATCTCATGCTACTGGAGAAGTATGCATTTACCCAGTACAAAAATGACAAACCATATGTTGCTGAATGTCATTCACCAAATCGAAAACTGTGGGTGTGTGATGGGTTTAATCACTCTGAACATTATGCCCACTCAACCTATACTGACAATGTCCTGTCCGGTTTATTAGGAATTGAACCTCAGTCTGAAGACACGTTCCAGATCAGTCCTCTAGTCCCAAATAATTGGAGATTCTTTGCTCTTGAAAATCTCCCTTATCATGGTCATGAAATAACAGTTTTGTGGGATGTGGACGGCTCTTACTACGAGTCGGGTCACTCAGGTCTCCAGATATTTGTCAATGGGGAATTTATCAATTCTCAACCAAATTTGGGTCGGATGTCTGTCAACATTCCTCCACCGATTGTGGACAATGATGGAGGAAACAAGATTGAAAATTATGCATCTAATCCAAATAGTGAAAATTATCCTGCTCCAACTGTCAGTTTCAATTCTCCCTTCTCAAGTGAATGGCATCCTCTTGACGGCAGGATAATTTATGTAAAAACAATTTTCTAGAGTTTAAATTATATTTAAATCAGCTAGTCTCTCATTTATGTAATATGTACGTCTGTATTTACATTACATTTAAATCAGGACTACAATCCCACGAACCGCTGGACAAATTTTGGATCCCCAAATCCAACTGACTGGTTCGCCATTGATTTTGGTCCAGGACGAGCTAAAACAATCAGTCAAGTCAAATTGTACGTCTACTCGGATGTGGTCACTGGGGAAGGAGGAGTTGGTAAATTTTGATGAGTATTTGTTATATTTTAAATAAATTAAACTTTTAATTCGTGACTGTGTTGATATTAGATTGTCCAAAACAAATGGTTGTGGAGATATTTGATGGGGCAGACTGGAGACGAGCAGAGAATCAGGAACAAATCCCGGAAATTTGTTCCCCCAACGATGTGAACACCATCAATTTTACTCCAGTCAAGACAGAAAGGGTTCGAGTTGTGTTTACACGGGACGTCCAAAATAATTATTTTGTTGGACTCACCGAATTTGAGATTTGGGCTGCTTGGCCACAAACTCCCGAGTCGAATATTTATGAGGCAGAGGATGGACTTGTGACTGGAGCTGGACTCTCAGCCTCGTCCTCAGCTTCCGGTGGTTCTTACGTGGGACAAATCGATGGTGAACAGTCCAGTGTTGAGATAACTGGGATTTGGGTAGAAACACCCGGGTCTTACTCCCTCCACGTTCACTATGCCAATGGTGAGGCGGTCCAAGCAACTCACACCCTCATCGTCAATAATGATGAACAAATTGTGGTCAATTACGAACCGACGGGTTCTTGGGGAAGTTTCCAAAATTTTGTCACTGTCCCAGTTACCCTTCTACGTGGGAATAATGCATTTTTGTTCAAGCATTTAGACAACTTTGCAGAATTGGATCGAATCCAGATTGTGTAGAAGCTGTCATTCAATTAAAAATTCTTCTTCAATTAAATGATGTGGGGTGAATTTACATAAAAATTGTCTTTATTTCCCATTATTTCATTTTCATTTTTCTTTACAAACTGTACAAAAAAACTCATGACAATTAATTGGAAGTTCCTCTCGTCACAAACCAGTACATGACCCCAAATGACAGGATCAGAACGGATATACTCCCAAGATTAACATAACAAAGTATAGAAGGATTGACCTGTACAGAATTTCCAACCAAAAGAGGAGAAATGGCTGACACAGTCCCAGCTGTCACAACAATTGTACTGGCAATTCGATCCGTGACATGTAAATGATTTTCAATAAATGCATATGAACTAGGACAAGCTGTAGACATGGCCAGACCCAACATGACACTCCCGGTCCATAACAGAGACAAAGATGTCTGACCAAAGAATAAGAGAACCAGATTTGAGACTATGAGGAGTACAAAATTTCCACAGAGAATAAATTGTGGAGGGATTTTGAGAACTATTAAAATTCCTACACCCCTTGCTAAGGCGTAGGATAAAGTGAGTCCAAATAATATTTGAGCTCCTTCAGCTTCAGACAATCCAACATCCGCGTACACTGCGAATGTCGGAAGAAAAAGAGTTGAGGTCAATTCCATCCCTTGGTAAATACCGATCACACAACATGACAGCAGGACTAATTTAATTGTTCTCCATTTATCACTTTTATTAGGATTGGCCACACTCACATTGTCCTCCATGTAAGTCACACTAGAATTATTTGTTTCTTCTTCTTCTGCTCCTGACACACTTTGAGACGTGACCTTCCGAGATTTTGACACAAAAAAGAGTACAATTTGAATGAGGACTCCCAGGGCTAACAATGAAGCTGCAACTACGAACGGGATGAGAAGATCAGATTCTTTGGACAGATCATTTTTATTTGTACTCGATACACTTGATAATGAAAAGCTACTTGGCCTCAACATTGTTCTACTGTTCTCCTCCTCATCTGACAGGAATGGGGAGAGGAGGAGAGGTGGAATGACTGTCCCAACAGCAAATGCGAAATACTGGATGAGGATGAATGGAGCAGACTCTTCCAACCAAATATCAATAGTCCAGGATATTTGGGCTGCCTCGTACCCACCAGAACCCAGACCGAGACAACCACTGAGAAAGTAGAATAATGGGAGGGATGAAACATGAGGGATACTTAGTAAGGCGACTGACATGATGGAGAGTAAGCATATGACAATCAATTGTCTATGGAGGAAACTCGACAAAATCCCATCTGAAATTTTTTAGAAATCAGAGTTAAGAATAAAGTACATGGTAGAGAAAGCAAATTATAATAGCAAGTGGTTTGGGAGGTGAAAGAAGAAAGTTATTGGCTTACAAGTGAAAGCACCTAAGGCGAAACATCCTGTCAAAATTGTAAACACGATGGATATTTCCTGGACTTCAGTGTCAAATTTTTTACTGAAATCAATTATGGTGGGGGATAGGAAAGTGAAACCACAACCCTGAAATGTAAAAAAGAATTAAATTAAATTGTTGAGGGTATCAATTTAGCTGACATTTTTTTAGAAAAAACTTACGTAAGCAAATGTACAGTAGGAAATAACACCAGTTTTGATATATTTCGTGGTACGTGATGAACAAGAATTTTTTGATTGATCATTTTTCTTCATTTTCTACACTAGGAGTATTTAATTACTGTTCAGTTTTGTACTCAAATTTTTCAACAAATACAATATTAATCATGTCTTCAGGTTGAAATAATGGTTTTCAACAGTTAAACTATACAAAATACGCTATTAAACTACTCTTTTTTTACAATTTGAATTTTGATGAGTGATATTTCACACTGGAGTGTTTAAAAATCTGAATTACGCAACTAAGCATGTAACGAATTTAATCTTATCAAAAACATGTGCAAAAATGTTCACAGGTGATACCTTTTATCTTACAAATGACAAACACACTCTAAATTGACTCAAGTGACTAAAATTAGGTAGTATAGGGAATCTTTAATGAGAACCTTTTTTAACAATGTTTTTAAAATTCTGCTTTCTCCAGTGTTGTATTGTATTGTATTGTATTGTAGTGTTATGTCCGATATCTTTATAACTGAGACAAGGAAAACTCTTTCATAGTAAATGTTGGATTTTCTGAATGAAATTTCCAGCCAATCATGTTTTTTTGAAAATTGTCAGACCTTTCAAATGGTTTCATATAATACGAGACTTTTATTTACATTGAGGGTGGAGAAGGAGAAATACCAAAAAGGAAAAAAATGAACAACGCAAGTCACGACCACATTGTGAATGCATTTCTTAGCTATTTTTACCTTTTCGAATTTCAATTACTACTGTATTGCAGTGTGTGTATTACATGTAGAGAGAGTACTGTAGACTCTCCACACTTTATAAGAATAGACGTATATAGCATCACAGACAACCATCACAATGCACCAATTACTTTTGATCACAAAATGAATGTTACTTAGATCAATAATACCAGCTATAACCACCGGACATTGGCAAACCGTTGGATATATTTTATACTGACTTATTCGAGTAAAATATGCTTTGGTGACATTTGTACTTTAAATGTTAAGCAAAGAATAAATACATTTTTACTATTTTTTACACTGAAATTCGGTCAACCAAATACATATAAAGTAGTCAAATAATCATAAATAAAACTCGGACAAAATATTATATTTTGACTGTACAAATTGTCAACAGACTCTCCTGAAGGATCCTGTTCTGCACCCACCATTGTATTCAGACTAATAATACAAGGTCAATAAACTTTTCTTAACACATTTCTTTTGTGTTCTGTGCGTTTGTATCGAAACTCACTATTTTGTCTCCATCTGAAAGCAATGTTTAAAATGAAATTTTCCTTTCTCTCGATTTTATCCAGCTACAGGTTAAGAAAAGTATGATGCGGCGTAGTTGTACAATTAATTGTCATTTTTGTAGTAAAACAATCATTAAAATGTACAGCATGTAACAATGCCACGTACATCCTCACAACTCTTTCCTGGCTCCTGCTTTCTCTTTGACGAGAAAGAAAAATCTTTCTCTCCCTCGAAAAAACAAGAGTAAAAGACTTTGTGACAGACTTTCACCCAGTCAAATAAACAGCTGTTTCTTAAAATCATTAGTTATGACCTGAGTAGAAGCCACCCCTGTTTCCTCAACAGTTGGTCCAAACATTTACTCAACAACGGAAATGAAAGTTTGACTCCCATACAAATGTACACACACAACCCCCCCCCTCCCCCCCCCCCCCCCCCCCAAGGCAGATGGAGTTTGTGCGTGTGAAAGTATTTCTTTCCAACTTTGTCTATTACGCCTCGAGAAACAATAAACAAAACACATGATGGTCCAAATGACAGCTTCCGACTTTCTCTCAACACATTTTAACCAGTCACATTCCATTGGAAGATACTGAGCATCTTCCATATTGTCTTCCAAGTTGTCAGTTTCTATAGAAAATTGTGTCAATGTATCCAAACAAAGATGAGACCGACGTTTTTTTCCCCGGAAAATGTCAAGGTTCTTTAACACACACGACCTCGTGGCAGGTACGTCGTACACAATTCTTCTTTGTAAAGATTTGCGTAGGTGAAATGAAAAACCCTTGAAAAGTACAACAGCAACAACAAGTGATTTACAATGTGATTGAAAAAAATAGAACTTTCTCCAATTCTTTCCCCAATCTCAAAAAAAAAGTATTATTTAATTAAATTTAATCAGTATGACTCATTCAGCATTATTTTTTAATCCATGAATTGGTTGTACAGTGACTCTAGGTCAATATCACATGTCTAAAACCATGAATTTACAAATACACATACACAATAATGTCAAATCTAAATACTCTGTCAAAAATTTCATGGAAAATTTTACGTGACGACTCCCTCCCTCTCTACCTTACATATCCTTTTTTTCTAAATTAATATGCCGTGAAAAGTTTGACTAAATCACAGAGAAAACAGAGAAGAAGAGAAAGTAAAGGGGGAAAATGGCAAATTATATTATGGCGATGCGGTACTCCGACCCATTTCTTCCAGGGTAAGAAATAAGAAAAGTGAACTGCGGAGTTGTTTGTCTTAATTAAGTGCGTATTACTGTCACAATGTAATATCTTGAAGAGTCTTGTATTAATCACCGAATTTCTGTTTTTCCCTCTTCTACTACAAATTTATTTACCTAATATATAATTGCGATCAAATTCAAGTCCTCCTTGTTCAACAGGTTGGAGGAGAAATTTGCAAATGAGATTCTATCCCCAGAATTACCTTCACAAGATGACGAGGGTTACAAATACTTTGAGCCCGTGATGAGGTTGAGAGGGAGTGCCAAAGCAGGGATTGAGAAAGTGAGAGAACATGAAGTGAACAATCGGATGTTGTACATGGCTGTCATTTACATTCAAAAACACGATGACAAGAAGAAAGTGGACTATTTATACCGACAGCAGTTAGAGCAAGGCTTACTCACATGGTATTCGTCCACACATTTATTTTTCTCATTTTCTACATTATACAGATACAATCTTAGATTCCGTACTGACACTTAGAATCCTTTAACATTTAGTCAAACTCTAGGAGAAAGTCAAAACTTTCACTACTTTGTGAATCATTCAATTTTCTTTGAAAATTTTCTCTCTCAGTGACACCATCCTCATTGAACCCAGTTCAGTTTGTGCGGAAATCGTGAGGATCCTGGATTTTGGTTACTACTTTCACTTCACTTGTGTTCTCCTCTCCCTCGGCTCTATTTTCACCGGTCGTTTTTATCGACACAAAACTTACACATCCTTTGTCCTCTTTGCGGCTGGAGCCATCCTCACCATCATCTATTCTAATACTTATGAGACATGGCCGATTGCGGATTTTTACGTAAGTTATTCTTCATTCCATGACATTTTGAAACCAAAATTATTGTAAAAACTCAAGAGCCTCAATTTAATTACTTTCTGCAAGATAATTGATAAAAATGGTGTAGGGAACTTTCTAATTGAATTTTTTGTACGGCCTATGTCCACTACGTATGTAGGAATTCAAATTAATCTTTTGTTCCTTTTCCCCAGATGTACCCAGACGCTCTCCTCGTTGGAGCCTACTCTAATCCTGCTGTCATTTTCATTCAACCTGAACCCATTGCTATTTTCCGGTCTTACAGTCGCTATGACCGAATCCGGACTCTCTACACAACAAGTTTACTCGCAGGCCTTCAGCTCCTCTACAGATTTTACCAAGGTCTTCCTCCCTTCCTCTGTCCCTGTACATCCACTCATTTCCCTGAATTTCCACGTTATGCCTCACCTCTCTATTCCATCATCCTCTCCATTGGCTACTCAACCTTGAGTCTCCTCAACCATCTTCTCTTCTCAAAATCCCTTTTTTCAAACTCAAATTCCATTTGAATAAATCACTAAATCCTTTTCCTTTCTGTGGGGGTGGATTTTCGTTCAAATTGGAAGAAAATGACCAGACGCACACGCAATTCCTAGTTGTAATCACCAATTTATTTTAGTCAAACTAGCCAAAGTAGGGAAGTAAGTTGTAATCACCAAATCAATTTTAAATGGTAATTAGCAGGATGACACCATTTCCTGTAAAACTTGATCACTTTTAATGGATTACTTTCCCAAAAACTTTGGGCTCAAACTAAATGACGATCGGTGTAATATCAAACCTGAAAAGTTATCAAGGAAATTATCAAGAGACTGACATTGATCATTCATCCCAGATCTTAACTACACATGTGATCTACATAACTTGGTGTCTATTTACTGACATTAAGCTTTACTCATCATATGTAGGAGGGCGTATATCTGTAGTGGGTAGGCTTCAGTTCTGGAAAATATACAGAGAAAAAAAGGCTTTGTTGGATGAAAGAGTCCTTGCACCTTCAACACAAACATGAAGGCAGTTTTCTCGGAGAGAGTCGGACTGAAAATTCTATGAGACAGGCATGGACACACACACACACAGGGAATCACTCAGGACTGGTAAACCCCGAACCACCACCCCCTTGTGAAAAAGCCTTGGCTGTGAGACTAAAAAGACAATTTACGTTTAGTAGTCTTCACACTCTGGACTCAGTCGGTGTACTCCTCTCTTCTTCTCTACTCTCGTCCTTCCTTTCTGCTCCTGATTAGTTTTCAATTAACACCAATTTTTTCTCTGTCTCTCTCTCTTTCCGTCTCTCTCTCTCTGTATTGGTCCATGTCAAAAAAGAGACTGTCAATGACACTCTCCTTTCCCTTCTTCCTAACTTCATACCAAAGGATTCGATAAATTATTCTCTCAACAAAATTAAATTAAGACCTTCACTTCTTTGTCCCACCTTCAAAGACAGGACGGAAGGATACAAACGAAAGAGAGAAAGTAAAATGGTTTTTACAATGTGTCTGAATTGAACTTGAGAGTGAGTGTGAGGAAATTAGGCAGTGCCATATTGTAGCCAGTGGAATAAAAAAAGTGTAATAAACAGGACACTTTATATTGAACGACGGAGAGAAGGATGTGACTGCAGGGTCTTTTCAGAAACTTGACAGAATTGGAATTTAAAGAGTTTAAAATGAATTATCATTCTATCTCGGGTTTGAATTGTTCGGCTGAGGGGTGAAAAAAATTAAATTAAATTGAAGGAATATTGTGTGTGTGTGTGTGTGTAGTATTGAAAGCCTCAAAACCAGGTATACCTGAAATACAACTGTGATTGTCATCGTTTGTGGTGCATGAACTGTACCTGAGTAGGAAATTTAAGTACCTGAAGAGAAAGTGTGTGCCCTTCCCTGTGTTATGACACGATGACACATAATCTACCCACAACAGAGAATCCCCCCACAACAACAGTAGAAAGTAAGTTTCATCATCATCGCAGTCAAAATTTGATTAATTTAATTTATATTTAAAAATGCATTTGATTGTGTAAAATCCTTCCAAGGTGAAAGTCAAAAAGTAGTTCAATGTCAAGACTATTCATTTCTTTTCAATGTTGATCATAGTACATTAACTCTTTTGGGTCAAAAGTTTTGACTGGACAATTAAAAATTTCAGACAGGAAAGGAAAATTACAAATTGCCCAATTTAAATTTACATTCCTTGCTTCTCTTGCATGGTGACTCCGATGGTTCATCCAACTCTCAATTTTAACTCATTGCCATTGTCCATTTTACATGACAGATATTTTGAGAAGAGGACGAGGTTTAAGAGAGCGAGAGAGAGAGAAACGTTCTACTTTACTGTAACATGATCAATAGAGAAAATGAGGTTCCTTTTCAAATGAGTGGAGAAAGTCGATAGACTAAATAAATTTTAGATAGTCAATTGGGGGCCAAGTGTACGCATTAGAGGCTGACAATAGATATTCTCCTCTTTAATTACCAAGGACTGAGGAGGAGGAGGAGGGGTAAGGAGGTATGGAGTATGGCGTTTTTCTTGGAGTAACTTTGTAAGCAGCTTAAATAATAAAAATCAAGAACCAAAGACTGGGACAGAGAGAGAGAGAGAGGGAGAGACGGGGAGAATCTCGTGATTGAGTGAATGAAAAAACAGACACGCTCCCCCAGTTTATCACTTTAATGAAGTCTCTGGGAAAGAATAACTCTTTTGTGTTTTCTCCCTAATTGAGTGGTGAACCTTGAGGGTGTTCACCATTCACTTTAGCCCAAAGTATATGAAAAAATTTGGAGTTTGGGCTGTTTTACCTCCTCTCCAATATTTAGGGTTTATACATCATTACAATTATCCTTCTACTTTGTTTCATCATCAGTTAGAAGAAGGTGCCTACTCAAATCTTCTTCTCTACAAGATTATCCACACAATTATTTTAAGTCCATACAAACTAAAGTATTTCCCTTGAAAGAGAATGTCCCTTGCCTCTTTAGGTTTTTTTAAAATGAAAATTTTACAACACGTCACAAAATATGTTTTCAGTAGAAGTGAAATCCTGAAAACTGTCATCATTACAAGATGTGGATGCACGAGGCTATGTAATCCAAAACCCTCACTCATTTTGGTATAATATGACACGTTTTGAAAATGAAGTTTATCATTCATTACATTGAGTAAAGTATGTATTGGCAGAAAAATTGAGGAGATTATACAGAATGGAGGAAAATAATGTAGCGTACCCAGCCAACTATAAACTACGCCGTACTTTCATGCGAGTCTTGTAACATGAAATTTGACTCAACCTCTGGAGAGTAATTTGTGACACAGGGAAATCCTGTGAAAGACATTAAGATTTTGAGTTCCGTTTAGAAATGAGGGTCAGCTGCGCATAAGAGAAAATGTTTTTTAAAAGTACACAACATTCTCGTTTTGATTTCTGAGTCATCTCCAAGAAATATTCGATCCAATAAACTGTGAACACTTACTCTAATTTGGTACTTTCACAGTGAAAGTTACTTTCACCACACGAAACCTTACTCTTTTTTCCAAATCATGTTTAAATCCTCTACAATTCAATTTAAGTGTGTAGACATTGTTTTCGAATTAAACCATGAAGAATAAAAAATTGAGGGGTGTACACACACAAAAACTAAATACAATTTGACGTGTCAATGTCCTTGCAATTGGAGATTAAGTGAGCTTAGCCAGTCTTTTCCCGACAGAAACTCACCAGTAGTCACAAACAAAAACCATCTTGTTTTGTCTGTCTGGAGTGTAGTAGTGACTCATGATTTCAGGGAAGGAAATAAAATATTTACCTCCTGTACTCTGCACTCTTCTTGGAATCCATTAACTGAGAAAACCGAGTAATGCTGAGGTTAAAAGCCCAGGTTTGCTTACTCGGGTCATTTGTGACTTTCAGCAAAAGTTGACTCACAATACAAATTGACTGTACGAAATTCTCAATAATTCCGCAAGTCAAATACGACTCCAAAATGTTGATTTATTTGGAATTTAATTGATTAGATGTGTCAACCTTGAAAAAAACCCTACACCAGTAAAGTAGTTCCCTCATTTTTGAATGTAGAGGATGTTGACTCATACGTTTTCTTTCTTTCTCTTACTTTCCCAGCCTTTCCAGTTGACCTCGAACCAGGGGACGCAACATGGTATGAAGATTTGATACTTTTATAAATAACAAGAATAGATTGTATTGTAAAACCATGGCTAACAAGATCTATTTTATTCTCACAGGATCCTCACATCTTCCTTCATTATTCTCACAATGCAAACAGGTATTTTTTTCATCCTCAAATTGTCTCACCTGTTCCCAACAATTAAAGCCCCTGTTGCACCCGAACAATACTTTTTATATCTTTTCCTAACTCACGAAAGTACACAGAGGCCACAACGTCCACATTCATAATTCGAATTGACCATCCATCTGCTACACGCAATAAAGCTGACGATAATTTTGTGAAAATTTGCACAATTGATCCTACACTCCCATCCCTCCTTTCTCCTTTCCCTCCCACCATCCACACGAAGGATTTTCATCCTTTGGATAAGAGAGAATGAAATCCCCAAAGAAAATAATCCTCATTATAATAGCACATATTACTTTTATCACAGGGTTCGGACTACTCGAATCCGGTTGCGTTTCCCTCAAGAACGAAGTTAACATCATGATGAAGAATGTAAAAACCCATACACTTTGATGCGCAATGTCCTTTGTTGATATTTGTGTGGATGAATATACACTTTACTAGGATTATTGATTGTCAAAGGTCAGGAGGAGAGGGATAGAGGGGAACGGTCATCTGTATAAAATTGTTAATTAAATTTTACAGGTGGTGGACATTGTTTTTGGTGGACTCACCTACTGGCTAGTCGGGTTCGGACTTAGCTTTGGTAATTTTTTGTACAAAAATAATTGTTACATTAATTAGTCATAGAATGTCTAAGGCTGAATTTTATTGTGAATCGTAAAAGTGTCCAAATTGTAACTCAGACTGAGTTGGCAGCATGATAATTATGTTGTAACAATTTTTACAGGTAAAGACTACTCCAATCCATTTATTGCATTTGGATGGTGGGCACTGGATGCTGACATCGCGTCCATGGGCCCAATTTTCTCCACTTTCCTTTTTCAACTTTCCTTTGCCACCACCGCCACGACGATCGTGTCCGGAGCCATGGCTGAAAGATGCAACTTTAGAGCATACTGCTTATTTTCTTTGTTGAATACTGTGATCTACTGCATTCCAGCTGGCTGGGTAAAACTTCCCTTTTCACTTCCTGTTTTTATCTAATTAAATTTCAAGGTTAAAACCTGGTTGGGAAAAAAATGAAATTAATTTGAGCGATCCCAAGAAAATCATTTTATAAAGAAAAAAATGTTTTGTATGGTAGTTAGAACGTGGACGTGATTTTTTTCCCACTTTATTTATTTATTGAGATGTTTAGATTTGGGGGTCACACGGGTTTCTCAAACATCTTGGAGCTATTGACATTGGTGGTTCTGGGGCTGTTCATCTTATCGGTGGTAGTTCAGGTTAGTCCTCAATTCTGTTTACGTTGTACTTGAGAAGTCTCTCTCTCTTTCTCTTTTCTTTCTCGTACTTTCCCCTGGTTTCTCTCCCCTGACCTCCAAACATTTACAATCTCTGGACGTCAGGCGGGTCCAAAATCTATATTAGATTTCTAAATGTGTTCCCTCCTTCACAGCACAGAAGTGAGAGAGGAGGAATTGACCACTTCAGAATTAGCTAATAAAGATACCTTGTTACACCATTCTAGGTATACTTTATATCGTCACCGTCCGAGAGTGGAGCCGTAGTTTGGGAGAGACTAATAGCGTACTTTCACCACAAATTGCGAAACACGAGCCACAATTAATCTTACGTCCTTGTTTTTTTCTGGATATTACACTCGGGAGAAAGTGAGGAAGGGAATGGAGAAAGTTTTTCCATAGTGCCATATCAGATAATAGGAGTGTAGTCAATGTTACTGTAATGTGTGGAAAAAACACAACAACGCAATGCAACAATTTTTTTTAAGATGAATAGAATTCAATTTGTGAAAGATTCACTTCATTCTCTTAATGTTGAACATCAATCTCACTGATTAAATTAGAATGCACACTCAACCACAATGAACAATCTTCTCACAAAATTTTGATCATTATTTTTCTCTTGAAAGACTTCACATGAATTCAACGGTTACCAAAGAAATAACAAAATTTTACAGTCAAATGTCTGTTAAAAACCGTTCACCACAATAGTCTAGTGTATGAAAGAGAAAGTTTTATCTTGCGTATAAAAAAAGTTCTTTTTGAAAACTTTACAAGGTCCCTCTTAAGTTGAGCAATAAATACATGTACACAGTGGAGTAGTCCTAATAATTGGACTTGAAAATGAGAAATTGAAACTGCGTCTGAAGTGATAAGGAGGAAGGAACGGAAATGGAGGACGTGTGAGAGAGAGAAAAGGGAGACGATGATTAATTTGCTGTGAGCATTCCTGAGGCAGACACTCTCATTTGAAAGTCTTTGAAACCCGTCTCTCTCTCTCTCTCTTAATATACTGTGTATGGTTGTTGTGGTGTACTTTTCATGATGAGGACTTTGACCTTCACGGATCAATTAAAATCGTCATTTTGTAACTACCCTCCTCAATTTCTCCTCTCCAAGAAAAGTTCATTTCACTTTGGAATCTTGTTGCATCATCGAGGGGATTATGAAAAGGCGGTGAAAGTTTTTCCTGTTATTATTATGACGATGCGTAGTTTAAAAGAACCATTTCGACCTGACTCTGAGGGACATTGACTGATTGTCCCGTCCTGTCGGCGACGTAAAAAGAGGACAAAGAACCAAGAAGGAAGATGATGATGAAGAGGGAGTGTAGAGATGTGGTGACATGGAAATAGAATTAGACTGACCTTTCTCCCTTCTCCGATTTATAGCCCACATGTTCCTCATCCTTTTTTTCATACCGTGTCAAAAAGAATAGGGAAACAATTACAACTGAGGGGAAAAAATAAGGATTCAGATTTCTAACGGCCATTGTACTGGAATGAAAGATTCGGGATTCATTTCAAGAAGCGAGAGAGTAAAAAAAGGAGAAAACAACCAAGGAAAATGAGAAATTGTTTGAAGCCAAGTCAAGTAATAATAATTCATGATGATGACTAAAAGTCAGTGAAGCCTTGACTGATTAATTATCATGCTTCCTCTTCTCCGTCTTCTTCCCTTTCTCCTCCTCCTCCTTTTAATGTGAGATGAGCCAAACTTTCTCCTGTAGTCGGAGTCACTTTTTGGTTTTTTCATTCACGATTGTTGGGGAACAATGTAGGCTAATCAATATTGATGTGGTTGTCAGATTCACTGACTTTGTCCTCACTCCTGACGAACATTCTCGGGTATTTCTTGAAGAAAAACGGGGAAAACGAGAAGATTTTCCATTTCCCCCAAGTAAGTACCATTCGAGGTTGAGGGGTGTTCTTTATATGGCTTAATTTTATTGTTCACCCAAATAGAGCTGTACTGTGGTTTCATCTCTTCTTGTTGTAATGTGTATGTATTTGTGGGAGGGAGACGAGACAAAGTTTCATTATTATTGCATGAAATGGATTCTCCGGGTGAAAGACAATTTTCACCACGTATCATCCAAGTAGGTTACACTGGAGCGCATCTCCAAGACGAGAATAGTACGGGAGGGTGAAAAGATGGTCACGTTCCAGACAAAGCCTCGCCCATTTAGTACAAATGAGTAGTTTGTGTGTGTGTGTGGTTAGACATTGATGTATTCCAAAATACATGAAGACTGACGTCATATACTCTAGTCTTGTCTTTCTATTAGAAAAGACACAAGGATCCTTTCCCATAATTTTGGGTTGTTAAAGTATTTTGAACTCTCTCTCTCTCTGCACCATGTGTCATGATCCATGCGTGACTTGGTTGTGTGTCATGACATGGTCATTGAGGAATCATGTAGAAGAGAGACCTTGGAGTGAATATTGCTGACAAGAAGGGTCGAAAGAGGGAGAGAGAGAAAGAAAAGCAATAAATGGAGAGCTTATGAAGTGGAGAGAGTTGAACGATAAGACCAATTTTGTGAGTACAAACGTGAAAGATTCCAAACAACAAACAGTAAAACACACACATACAGTATTGTGTGTAATTCGCAGTTGTGTGTGTGTCTGCAACTTTTTCATGCCTCAATTTTGTGTGTGGCCAACTTGTTTCCCTTTTGTGTCTTGTAGAAAAAGATATCCTTTTCTATACTCCTTCCCCACTTTCTCCCAAGACTTTCACTCAAGAGAGATTTCTTCGTTGTAATTTACCACGTCTGTTCCCTTCCACACACACACACACAACACAATGTAATAGTTTCACAGCCACAGTGAATGGTGAAATTGTCATGTGGCATGAGATTGCTTTTTTGTTTTCAAACCAAGGTCTAATTACGAGCTCAACTGTGTGTGAGAGAGAGAAGAGAAAAAGGTTCATTTCCAAAGAGAAAAGAGAATGGGGAAGAGGGAATGATAGGACAAGAAGAGAAAACTTGTTGAGCTCCTTTATTCTCTCAGGTGATGGTTGGAAAGTTGTGTTTCTTCTTCAACCTCTCCTATCATTGTACTAAATATAAGACGGAGAGCCAGTATGGGAAGATAGACTTCATTTTGTCCACGACTCGGATCGAGTAATTTGGACATTGAACTTGGATAAAAAGAGTAAAGTTTTATGAGAAAATTTTATACGCACTTACTTGTACTCATTTACAAAACACACACACACATTTAAGGGTAGGCCAAACTTTTATTACACCCCTCCTCCTCCTCTCCCTCTCTTGTGAGTGAACACACTGGAGGAGAAAAACGAGGCGTCAAATTAAATCAAGTTTATCCAATACGCAAAAAAGAGATCACATTACTGTGGCTTTCACTCCAAAGAGTTCAGAGTAAAGCTATACCATCATCTTATGAAGGAGAACATTGAGGATATTTTAAGACATTTTACGACTACGACCCGAACAGCGGCGTTGAAACCATTCCTATTGCGATATTGAATTGACTACACAAAAAGACAAGGGATGAGTTGGGTCGTATCATGAAATTCAAAAAAATGGGAGAAAGCATACAGACTCTTTGTCATACAGACCCTCTGTCCAGCCCAGAGAAAGTGAAGAAATTTGTGGATGATGATGGTTAAAAATCGTACTGACGCCCGTATGTCATGACTCATTGTCAACCTATCATCTATGTAGAATTGTCTCACCCTTCCTCTGGTCTGGTTGTGACGATGATAAATTTGAAGATGTGTGACTCTGATTAGGATGTGAAATCTTGAGAGAAGGGAAGGGTAGGATGATGACGCTTTTATTAGCATCGCTTGAATGAGTTGACGTCAGACAGGGATCAAGTTGACAGGGATAATATTGTGATTCTGGCGATTTTGAATGAACCACAAAAAATCAGCTTTGGTCCTAGTATCCCTGTTCTGAAGCTGACATTATGAGAGAGAGAGACTTTCTTCCATCCCTTCCCGTATCAAATTTGACATCATCCGTGTCAGGATTTTGAAGACGAGTCAAGAACGGAGGAGGAGGAAGGGATGAAGAATAATGTTGCTCCTCCTGTGTTTTTAAACCATTTTGTAAATGTTCTGCTGACGTGGAGTTTATTAATAATAATAATTATTTTTGTTTACTCTCTTCCAGCTTTCATCGCGGCTTGGATGTTAGGTCCAAGGTTAGGACGGTATGAACATGGCACTCAACCTCTTCCGATGGGCAGTCCGACCAACGCTTTACTTGGTTTATTTATGTTATGGTGGGGATGGTGAGTCCAGATACACACTCACCCGCACACACACACATTTTGTATATGTTGTAAAAATATTTTTTTAAAACATCATCTTTCTTTTTCCCCTCCGTCTCTAGGCTCGCTTTCAGTTCTGGAAGGTTAGCAAAAAGATATTCAAATTAAATCATATAATAAAAATTACTTATGTCGTCTCGCCAAGTTCTGAGCACGTCTTGTATGATTCAAAAAGTGTGATATGGCTTGAAGCAACTTTCTCTGCTTTCCTTTAATCTTGAATTTTGTACTGAGCGCACGTCCCCCCTCCACACTAAACCTGTTTTCTTATTCAATGTGTGTAAATCTTTTCAAGTTAATCTTGGGTGTTTCTGCATAATTAGGAGGATACGTGTACAATATTTTCTTGTTGCTATTTTCTACTCAAGTAGAATGTACAAAGTCCTTGTTTCCCGGAATAAGAGCTTCTTGCATGTATACAGTAAATCTTTCAAGAATGTTATTTTTCTATTTAACTGAGAAAAGACGAGTTGAAAATTATATTCGAAGATTCTTGAGGACCACGACAACGTATTTCCATTTAAATTTGTGTACAATATTGATGACACTGTACCCTTCCGCATAAACCCCCGGGTTCTCATCTCCTTTTCCTGGAACAAGAAATCTGGTGAAATTTTCTATACATGCACCCGGGATACGAGAGAGAATTGGTGAAAGTGGAGGATCGTTATAAGAGAAAAGATTTGAGTTTTGCTTTTGATGCCCAAAGTTGACAATTTTTTTGCAGTGTATTTGGTGTGAGTGGTCACAAATGGAAATTTTCGGCGAGAGCATCCGTCACCACAATAAATGCAAGTTTTGGAGGAGGATTCGTAGGCCTAATTTTCTCTTACGCGAGAACCAAAGGGAAATTCGATATTTTGGACTTGATCAGTGGTGTCCTCGGATCCCTCGTCTCTGTCACAGGTGACCTTCAAACCCTAACATCCATGGTCTTATCACTTATGTATATATGTGAAGTAGAGAGAGAGACTGTGTATTTGTTGGTCATTGACTACTTTTCTTCTTTTTTTGGTCGAAAAACGACAGGAGGTTGTGCGTTATATCGTCCCTGGGAAGGTTAGCCATATTATTTGTATTTCTTTAAATATTACATAATGCTACTTGACCCCAATCAAATTATTCAAGTTATGATACTCAAAATGTTGTGTGTATGTAGCCATCGTCATTGGGGTTGTTGGAGGAGCGTTGGCTTGTTTTGGGATTCCATTCTGTAAGACTCTCTCATCTACACTAATTTTGTCTATCCATATTTATGTTACGCAAGGACATGAAATGTATGAAATTTTGATCCATGTGGTAATAGTTGATTGGCTTCGAATTGATGATCCTGTTGGAGCGATCTCAGTTCACGGTACACAAATACAAAAAGAGTATTGTAATGACTACATAAATACATAAGTAGTGGTGAATAATTCAGGAAGGAAGGGGTTGTGTGTGATTGTGTTTGAGGTGATTAATTGTTGATTGTGAATAATTGATTCCTCAGGATTGTCAGCTTTCTGGGGGGTGATAGCAATCGGTTTGTTTGCGGACGGTGAAAATCTATTGAATTTAACACGAGGACATGCAGGATTGTTCAAAGGTATATTAGTATTAGTATATTGTGTGATAATGTGTTTTTCTACATACAATATGCAAAATGTAGTGTGATGTCCACGCGTGTTATTAGTGGTTTGGTAACAAGTTCCATCCAGAAGTCGTCTCACTCCATTAAATCCTTACCATTTTCTTGGAAATGCAGAGTTTTATGTCCGAAATTCTATTCTATAATGATTCTCTGATTTCTGTCAAGGTGGTGGACCTTACCTTTTGGGGGTTCAATTATTAGCAGCCGTGTGTTTTGCTGCTTGGTCTATCGCAACAACATTCATACTACTCTGGGTTAGTAGTCATACTACTCTAAAGCTTAGGCTGGAATAATTTTACGATAATGACCTATGACCTTAAACTGATCGATAGAAAAGTTGACAATTCTTTTTTGTCTTTGGGGGATCGACATTCCAGTGTATCAACAAAGTAATTCCAATCAGAATGGAGGCTCATGAGGTTTGTGTAAAATGAATTGGGTGTAATTTTAGATTTTGTACAAGAAATGGTGTGAATTGTCTACTACAAGTTTTGGTATTATGTACATAATACTTGGTAGGAACTGTTGGGTGCAGACTTGGTAGAACATGGAATAAGAAGACCAGGGGTTGGGGTGTCTCGGGCTTTGTCTGCTCTGGGATCCCATAACATTGATATCGAGGCAGCTAACAACATTGGGATTAATCCAGGTCTGTCAGTTTTAATCTTGTTATTGTATCCAAATTCCTCCAATTAATTTTTTATTGAAATTCACGGCGTAGATTCAGAACATGTAAGTACAGAAATTGTGTGTAGGGTATTATACTTACATTTATGTTGCAAGTACGATGGATTTGGGGGAATTAGTTACAAGGGAAATCCAGTAGCTCCTATTGAACACTTTTTGACTGTGTGAATTTAATTGTTTGACAAAATAGGTCATCAGATTGCTTTGGAAAGGTACATAAAGGAAAAGAATTTGAAGAGAGGAGGAGGAACAAATGGCCACATTCCAGCAGCTGGTAAATATGCTTTATTTGATTTGTTATATAATTTATAATTTTTGCCACTTTCATGATACCGATTGATGAAAACAAAGAATATTTATAATTTCAGAACGACCAACAACGGCTGCTAGTACCACTGGACCTTCTCAAGCTTGGTTTTATTAATACAATTCTGATTAATAGTATGTAGGGTCAATTTCTTTTCTCGGACAATTTTCTTTTGTAAAATACAAGTTGTGTGCATACATTACATTGTGTGTGGGGTACGATACAATACACTATGAATAACTAGAGCATGAAGTTTTATAATGACGATAATATGAATATATTATAACATTTTATAAAATATAGATAAAACAATATTTTTTATTGACAAAAGATTCTAAACTGTAGCAGTGACATACATGTTTCGTTAACTCCATTACTACTTTCAGTAAGTTGTACAATTTATTTTTTGACTATTTAAGAAAAAGAAAGAATGTGATACGCGGCGAATTAACTGGGTTGATGTGAAGATTATATCTTTGATGATGAACGTGAATCAATAAAATGTGTTAACTGATTAATAAATGATCATCAGTTCATTTTGAATTAGTCATTGAGAGTAGTTTGTCATTGAATTACTGGCGGTCAAAAAAAATTTGAAAGGTGGAAAATTTTTCCTCGTGTTTTTCCAAAATTTTGTCGTCAAATTTGCAACGGAGAGGAAAGGACGAACTGTAGTAATGGCTGAGGTAAGTCATAGAATACTCATAGTTGTCAATTAGAGTTAATATTCATGTTGTTTTCGTACATTTATTTATTAGAATCAGGAGGAAGCCATGGACGTGGGCCCCGACGTTCCATCATCGACAGTGGCTTTACAAAATCACATTGTAAGTACTTGACTCTTTTGTTTTAACGGTTTTATTCCTGACTAATTTGTTAGTTAAAAATGAATTTACCATATCAAACAGATTGTGAAGAATATCGTTGGCTTCATGGATCAGTATGATGTGGAACATTGTTACCGGGTGAATAAATTATGGAATTCATTATGTCTGGGTATGATCAAAACAAAGTACACCATCCGTCTGACTGGAAATTTAGATCCTAGTCACTATACGCCATTCACTACTGTACAATTGGAAAAGTATTCTCCCGGCAAACAAGTTGAGACTCATACATTGTCACTGCAAAACATTGGCTCCATTTTGTTGAAAATTCCATCGAAAGAAATTTCAGTTATTTGTCTGAAAACTAACTTTGATTGGACTGAAGTACTTCTTCAAGTTTTGGCACACTTCAAACAGTCTCTCACTCACGTCACATTCGGAAACAAGAATGATGAAACATTGTACCGAGTTAAAT
The DNA here is from genome assembly GCA_009870185.1 of Pygmarrhopalites habei. Taxonomy (NCBI): domain Eukaryota; kingdom Metazoa; phylum Arthropoda; class Collembola; order Symphypleona; family Arrhopalitidae; genus Pygmarrhopalites; species Pygmarrhopalites habei. The sequence continues at coordinate 10,160 of WJFB01000782.1, read as the reverse complement.
GTCCAGGATTGTTTGAATTTTTACGGATTTTCCCCAATATAAGAACCTTGGCTTTCAGTGGAAATATTTCCATTCCACATGCAAGATCCTTAAGACATCCACTGGACAGAGTTCCAAACTTAAAATCAATCAAGTTTACCACAGACTCGGGAAATATTTTCAAGAAAACAATTTTGAATATTTTCGGTAGAACTGGTGACCTACAAAATGTCTACAACTTTCCCCTACGAGTTACCAGATTTCTGCACAAAACTGAGCATAAGCTGATCAAGACCTTAACCCATCCGACCCCACTTAACATCAACTTGGATGTCTATGACAATCTTTGCAGATTCAATTCAATGGAAGGACGGCTTGAGGAGTTGAAAATTCATTTGCACTTTCCCCGTCCACAACAGAAATACTTACCACTCTGGCAAAAACTCTACTCTAACATTTTGAATGAAACCAAACGGACGTTGAATGAATTAGAGTTGCAACCTACAGAAGCAATGAATTTTGTTCGCCTTCCCATCCTGGATTCATTGACAGTTCTCAGACTCACGGATAACCCACTACTGTCTGTATTCAAAGAAGGATCAGTCACAACTCTTAACAAGTTTTTTCAACCTGAACTTGACATCAACGAAACATTCCCCAACGTTACTGAACTGGAAATAGCTGTCCATATTCCCGACACCTTTGACTGTCTAGATATCTTCAACCAATATTTTCCAGTGGAACAATTTCAACCTGGCAAGTATTTCCAGCAAGTTCAAACTTTGAAGTTAACCAAAGTCATGGCTCCAACAGTGATTGGGCGACTTTCCTCGATGTTTCCAGAGATTACAAGATTGGAATTTGACACAAAATTTTGTTTCTTGAAGCGGATTCTTCCCCTCATTTGGAAAGACTGGACAAAACTTGAGGCAATCATTGTCAACGTTGATATGAATCAACAGTTTTACTATTGTGAATCATTGGATGCTGTTGTTACTGGAATTTACATGGATAAGTGTTTAATTCTGAAGGATTCACCAGGAGAATACGTCAAGAATGATCGTGCTGCCCCATCAATCAGCAACATGAAAGGTTTTCCTGATTTTCAAAAATCAAATATACAATTGATTTTGTAAAAAAGAAGATACAATGGTATAATTTAATGCTTGGTATACTTTACAGCGTTGCGTCTGTTCCAGATTGTTTTCGGCTCTCATTTGTTTCAGAAAATGTGTGATCTTGAGCCAATATTTTCAAACGTTTCAAGTTCATTTGGATTTCGCCTTTTAACTCGCCTTGATGTGTCGATGAATATTCATCATAATTCGTCGAATAAAGAAGGTAAACTTTTCTTCCTTTTATAAAATTTAATTGAATAGATTTTGTGTCACTGATTTTTCATGTGTACTACGTATTTGTTACTTTTCTGTTTGTTCTCCAGAAATCACCTCGCTACTACGACCAATTATTCCCTTCGTCAACTTCAACGAGAATTACAAGCAGTAAGTAAGTAACTGGTGATTTGGTACAATGAAGCGTCTATGTTTTAGTGAATTTGTTTCACATACAATACTTTTTGCTTTTGTTATTTCATAATTTTGATGCTATCAAGTTGATAGTTTTCGTGGTCATTTAGGCAAGACCGATATTATTATTTCGGATAGATGTATGAATTTTGTGAATGCCCATGATTGGGCTACATATTATGACCTGTCATTATGATAAGGTTAGGTTTTTTTGATACTTGCTTAATTTTTGGATAGTATCATTATATTATTATTTGTTATAGGATTGTAGGGTCTTTAGAGTCTCGTTCGAATGCAATAATGATTTAATAGTACGTTGCAAAGCAAATAGTTTGTTTGCTTTTTTACAAGGTAGTGAAATTTAACAAAAAGACTGGCTTGTACAATATTGTCTGATTTTGTTTTTTCGATTCATTATTGCCATTTTTGAAAGTAATATAGACTTGAGATTACTTACTTTACGTACAAGTTATAAACAAATTACGATTGAAATATTCATGAGAATGAATTAGTTAACGTTTGACATTGTGTCGTAGTTGTACAATAATTTTGTTGATATAACTTGTTCAATTTTTTTGGCTATCCTTTTTGTTTAGTCAATACCTACCTATTTAAATTGTACTCTATGCATTTTGTTCAAATGCTATTTTATAAACTACAGCTCAAGAATATAAATCCATATATATACCTAGTTTATGAGACTTGAACAAGTTGTACTGATAGAGCTAATGAAATAAATAAGACAAAAAGGAAAATGGAGACTATAGTATAGTGATTGTAGAACTAATTTAAATGCGTATTAAATGTAAAATAACCAAAAGTACGTCTCAAGTCATACTAGACATACATATGAGATCAATTTACTAAAATAGTTATGTTGTCAATACTTGATCTCATATATAAAGTTCTCTTTTCCAGCCTTTACAACTCGCCCACAATTCTCGTTTCTAAATGTTTGTATTTAAAAAATTAAAGCAACTTCATTTGAATTGCTAATGAATTTTTGAAGTAGTGTTAGCTTGGAACAACAACTTACTGCCTGTCTCTTTTAACGTTCTGAAGTGCAGAACGAGTTTTTCCTTATTCTTCATTTTGAGATTTTTGTCGAGTTATTTATGAAGTAAGAGTCTTGGAATTTTGGAACTATTAGATACTACTAGTACATAATATGGTGAAACTGCTTCTCTCCCAAGATTATGTAGGAATCTTAAGATGATGACGTGGATGGGAAACCACGTCTAATAATAATTGAACTGCTGGATTTTAATTAGGTGTGCGTGTGCCTAAGAGAGATTCTGAGAATTGTTATCTTTATTTTGGTAAAAAAATCTTTCACACCGATCTTTACATTTGACCCCTTTGGAATAGTTAGTGTTTTTACATAACCTATACTTTGAACTATTTAATTTCTAAAGGACATTGGACAATAAATTATTAGTAATTCAGTGATGCTGATAAATAAATTATTACAGAAATATTAAAATTGAAATTAATTTTTGATTAGTTTTCGAGAGTTCAAGTACTGTAGGGCTGTGGCATTATTTCGTACATGTTTAAGAAATTCAAGTAGCCACTGCAAAGGAATAGTTCCCGTTTCCACCTCTTCCTCAGCACTGTCCGGAAATATGATGGACGGACTACTAGAATCTACTTCTACTGGTTTTTTTGTTGTGGTGGGGAAATAAAAGTTATCAGTTGAAACGGTTGTGTTTTGACGCACAGTGGCATTTTCTTTCGGTTGAACTTTTTCTCCTAGATACTGGGCTATTGATTCACTGATGGTTGTTTCTGATTCTACAATTAATGAAATTGAAATTCGGGTTTATACTGGATTGATACTACTTAAGTATCGATCCAGATATAAGTCTTATATCATAAAAGTTACATGATTTGAATGAAACTAACCTTCGTTTTTGTTCTTCCTTTTATGTTCCTCTTCCTCTCCAGACTTCAATATTGTGGGAACTGAAAGGAAACAAATTTATATTAGTGTTAAAATTTTAAAATGTTTCTATTACTTGTACAAAAATTGTCTCACTCCTCGCCGTGTAACTGTATTTAAATGATACATACCAACAATGTTCACATGGTATTCTACAGGGAATGATATTTTTGACTCGTCTTCCATCTGCTTCTTGTCATTATTTTTCAATAGTAGTTTTAGTTGAAGGGACGTTATACTAATTTTGTCCAATCCATTTTCACTTGGCACTAGACTATTATTAAACTGTAAAATGTGAAGAATTTTCTCGTCATTGCTCTCACTCGTGTCACTGGGATTTTCAAAATTTTGGGTAGAAATACGAATGGTGAGGTTGTTGTTGCCCGTGCGGAAATGTCTTTCCTCAATATCTATTAATGATGAAATACTTAAAACAGTCCAAATATTTCCTTGTTTCAAGTTGATCGTGAACGGTGCAGATGCGACAAACACTGTTAGGATGACGAATGTCAATAGAATCAATACACAAATGTTTCTCAAAGAATCCATTGTAGGGGAGAAAATGAATATTTTTATCAAAAATCCTCAGTTGATGTGTATCACTTAAATTCTTTCCACAGATTGATTTTATATTTCCCTTTCAATCTTTTATGCCGGTTGAGACAATGCAAGAAGATGATAGTCTGCTTTCATTTCGACGAATTGTACCTTTTTTCACAGAAATATCATTAAAATTCGCATGTATAACAGAATGTCCATTGTACATGATCCAGCATGGATGTACTTCATTACAACAGTGTGATATTCTCAACAATACGATTTTGAACAAGAAAATTCATAGTAAAAGAAAACCAGTTTGTATTCAATACTGTGACGGCGTCATGATAATCTTTTTTCGTAAGTTTTATATGGAGGACGTGATTAAAGTTCAAATGGAATAAATTCATTGACAGTGTCGAACCTGTTCTATATATTTTAGTCTGACATTACAAATATTATAAATTACAGGCATAAAGTCTCGTAATGCACGCAGTTAGCACGTAACTCGTGTTTCCTTCAAGCCTTTATTTTTTTATTTTGGCCAGTGTTTTTGCAGTGGGTCAAGTTGAGACAGATATGTATTGTAGTATATTATAGTATGAGGATAGCATTCGCATTTTTTAATGTCAGGACTTACTTAATTTTTTTTGAACAATGTTTTTGATTTTAAAACAAGTTGCATCCAAATATTTTTGTACTGAATTCATGATGTTTTTTTCTGTCTTATTTATATTCCACAAATTTTTTTTTCAGTTCCCTATCTTGTGGTTTTCCCCATATTGTTTGTGAACTCCCCTTGTGTTTAAAAAGTAGGTAGTGGTTAAAACAGGTTCTTACTTCATCAGTAATTATCTTCACTTTGTTTCCATTTTGGTCCTTCGTTTGACCCCACAATAATTTGTCAACAATGAAATTAGAATATTACTATAATTGTCAAGGAAAATGCAAGTTGTGGTGGAAATTTTTACTCGCTCATCCTTATGTGGAAATCATTTGATTGCACTTGTAATGCAAATTAGTTTCATATACACAAGAGTTGTGGCAGACGGTGGGACTGACCTTGTCCAATTTGTTTGTGGTCGTGAATCTTTATATATACACACACAGGTATGATTCTCGGTATTATAGTATGCTATGGAGGATTATTTGTTTTACCCATTCCACCCATTTCCCCATGTATATAGTGCAGGGCTACACACATTTTGAATATAAAAAATTCATAAACAATTTCTTGGAATCTAAGATAGGATTTCTTCATTGTACATTAATAGGGGAATTAAACCAGGTACACACATATATCATCCTGTTTGTGCATATTATGACAGCATGGTCATATCAGCTAATTTTAATGTAGAAATGTGGAGGAAGTTTCACCCTCGAAGTCAACTCTGTGCCACAGGATAGATATTTTTTAGAATGAATACTGTGGTTTTAATTATAAACAAAAACAAAATAAAATGAACACAAAAAGACAGACCCTCGATTTTCGTATTTATGCTAAAACTTTTTATGTAATTGTATCCTCTACAAAACTTACAACTTCTAGTATCACAGACAGTCTTTGCAGCTAAGCTGGAAAATATTTCCCATTAACAAACAGTTTATTCCCTGTCCCTCAGTTATTGGTTTCAAATGATAATTTCTATTCCTTATATCTATTACATTTCATCATGTATTAAATAATTATTTTACAGACTACTACTTAATTTTCCTTTTCAGTGAAATGAAATTTTACCAGATCCCCTCATACAGGGTATTCTTCTACAGTAGATGTTACAGACATTAGTTTTCTTTTCAACACATTTAAAAATTGTTTTAAATGAAAAATGACTAATGATAGAAATGTATGTAATCGATTCGAGTCAGGGGTGTAGATATCAAAGAAGTGCAAGATTCTTTGTACTTGAATGCCAGTTCCGGTGGGTTATTGACTCAATCCTACACACACGGTGTATTAATAATTTTAATCATTGTACACTGCACAAAAGTGCAGTAAAATTCTACAGTAGAATATACTAGTCTAATAATTTTTAGACCAATATTAAAGTAGGATCTGGTGTAGATAAATTGACATCTTCTGATGATGGTGTTGGTGGTGACGTCGTTGTTGATGGTGGTCTTCGATTAAAATGAAAAATTGGACGACAGACACCCAAGTGATCTTTCACATGTCCAGTGGAACAACCGTCGGATGCTGTCTTTTTCGTTTTTTTGGGTGGAACTGAAAGGAGGGTGTACCAACTGAGTTCATCCGGGTCTGATGTGCTTTCCAGATCTTCTTCAGTCAAAACTGGATTCAAATATCCATTTGTGTTCTCACCGTACCTTGTCAAACGACCATCTATTCCAAATAAAAAAATAAGAAATATAAAATTAAAAGATTAGGATTAGGAAAATAGAAAAATCATATCAAGGTCATTCCACAGCATGTAAAAAAATGAAGGTGTGTATGAAATGACAAAGGCTTGTTAAATGTTTTTTTTATAAAAAGGAAAAGGTGCCACTGTTTTTTTACTGCCAACTTTCTTTGTTCTTTCGAGGATAATTTGGGATAAATGACTGAGGGGTGGCTTGCTTGACCAGTGTGAAGATTCTTAATTGAAGAGAACATGGGAGGATATGACAACTGTGTGTCATTATCTTATAAAAACTAGGATAGTCTCGATTCTACTTCCAGTTCCAGTTGCATTCATTTTGAAAATGTATGCAAAAAAATAAGATAATAAAATATATTTATATGTTGCATGGACAAGTCAATGCTTTCTACAGCGTGTTATTATTATGTTGGGTGTAACATTGGGTGCATTGTAAAAAAAATTTTAATACTGACGTAAATGGAGTGATAAAATTGTAACAAAAAATGGGTGAAATTGTTTGGACGGAAAGTTGAAAAAAAATTACTTATAGGGAAGAAGAAAATTGAGAAAAAAATTTCTCATCTGAACCTGAATAACTCGCATAAGATTCTCATCCTTTTCATACCCTTCTCAATTCTCATGTATGGCTAGAATATAGATAGAAATTTTTACAATAAAGTGTAAAGGATGATACCTATGGACAAATGACGTGTGGACTCCTTGGAAAATTCTCATGCATGCTATTCAACCTGACTTAATTTAATTGTAATATAAAGTAAGGATTCTTGATTCCGTAAAAAAAAGTTTAGTTGATACGGATTTAATGTACATAAAGCACACCATGTTTTTTGTATTATTGTTGTCAGTTCTTGTTGCTCTTAGCTAGAATGTAGTATGATGAACAAAAACATGGTTCATCCTGACTAATTCCTGAAATGTACAAAAATCACTTCCTTGAAAGTTTTCTAGAGGTTGTAAAAAAATAACTTGCGGAGTTAGTCATGATGACTCGTACATAATTCAAGTTTCAGTCGAGTGTGTGTAAAATTTGTCTCAGGAAGTCCAATTATTTATAGATGGAAGGACTTAATTATAATTAGACAGTTCCTCATTTCATTTTAATTGTTTGCCCTTCCATGTGTGTGTGTACAGTGTACCTGCTCATCCCTATAATTATGAGGTTATTTGAAATAGACTTTAGCTGCTGCAAAGTAGAACATACAAAAATGTCTCACCTGACACCATAAATAATTTTCGTTGAGCTAAAAAGTCAGGGGAAGAGATAGGCTTTTTGTTGAACAGGTAGGAAGGAGAAGGATTTTTCTTTGATGTATCATCTTCTTTGGGGAAGAAAATTTGGTCATTCTGTGTGGATGTGGGAGAACTTGGGATGTACGCACGTCGAAATTTCAAAGGACCTTTAAAAAATTTCAATTATATAGTTATACAGTACAATTACTTTTTTTCTGTCGTTACTACTTGATTAAACTTTCAGTTGTTTAATATTGTTCTGATTTTTTACTCATTTACCTCCTGGTGGTAGCACTTCATTGATCTCCCCTGTATTCGAGGGCAAAACAAAGAGTTTACTGAGAAGTACAAAAGTCTTGGATTTTTCTCCATTCAATGTAGAAGAAGGTGGTTCCTTAAACACGGACACATACTCATTTTGATCAACTCTTCTCCCAAATTTTTCAAGCTGTCTCTCTAATGGTGAAGCCACAATACCATTTGCAAATCCATTGCAAAATGTCAAGAGGATCACTGCGTAGAGATAAAATTCAACTGACCACCACTGACAAAGTTTGTCCTTTATGACACTACCCATTTTTCACAATTATTTTCTGGTTAGGACACAAAATAGTTGAAGAATGTGTATTTTTGTGATTTTGCTCCCAACATAAACTTGATTTTCTGTTTTGATTCACACTTTTCACTTTCCACTCTTTACTCCCTCTCTCTCTCTCTTGGTACTACGAAAAATTCCAAACCAAACCGAAGGGCCTAGATTTTTGCAATACAAACTAAAGAGTAGTGTACAAGGGGACGACCAAGTTGTTGCCTCGTTCAAGTTGCTGGCTAAAATGTGTAGGTTTCAAACTTCAATTCCTCATTTAGTACCCAAGTCCAGTAGTAGTAGTTGTTGTTGTAATACTGGCTCCTCTTTTTTCCCAGTCACCCACCAACCAACTACACTGTGTGTGTGTGTGATGTTGTTCTTATGGGGCAAAACGAGTGAGAATTTCCACTCGTATTCCTACGTTTATAAACACACTTTCCTTGTACTCTCAAAGAACACGGAGTAAAATGACTCTCATCATCATCATGTTTCTTACCATAGTTATCTGTGTTCATTTTTTTGCTTTTAGTGTATTTTACTTTTAAGAAAGCAAAAAGAGATGCGCCAAGAGTACAGAGTAAGATGTCTGGGAATTCCGGCTGTATGATTTTCGTACACTTTATTGCCACGCTTAGTTCTTAATGCGACAATTAAAAACCTGCTATACATCCAATACAAAGAAATGAGATTGCTTTTATGATAGAAAGAGAGGAGGGTTTAAGATGTAAAAAAATCATGGGCTTATTAGAAAGATTCAATTTGAAGATGTAGATTGAAAGTTTATAATTGTGGAATTCCGTATTTTCCCCTTATTTAGATTGTCAACAGTTCAAGAAGGACTTTTCCTTATTGTTCCCTCTATTCGTAGCCATCGTTATGTGGGTAATCGGTCAAAAAAGGAAAACCGTCGTAATTTTTAATTTTCTGTACAACTTGTAGTTTAATGAGAGCTCCTGACTAAACCTGCCTGCATGTATGGGAATTTGTATTATAGTGTGTGCAAATATTTTTTTCTTCTCTCTCTCTCTCTCCAACTAACATAACATCACATTAACAACTGAACAATTGAAGGTGGGAGCAAAAGCTGTACAAGAGCTGTAATTTATATCACACACATGCATACACGCTGTATGTAGACAATGTATTATGTCCTGTCTTGAACAGCTGACGTCAATAATTTGGGAATTGCAATCTTTTGTGAATCATCGTCGTCATTGAATTGAGGTAGGCAATAGGTATTACTCCTACCAGGTATATATTATACTATATAGTCTATATATAGTATGAACCTGAACTTCATTCCGACAACAACAACAACATTGTTGTTGTTGATGAAAAATCCCAGGTAAAGGTGAATCTCAGTTGGTTGTCAAGTAAGTTAGCAACAACAACAACAATGATGACAGTGAGAAGGAATTATTTCCTCTATTTATAATATTCTACTCTCTACCCAATTACACACAATATCTGAGACATTGGGTACCACTATGAGTTCACTATTAAAGATAAAAGGAATATTTATTTAGTTTTAATTTCTGATTTGAGCCTGCTATAATGTTGAGAGAGTTGAGTTTTTCCTTTTTTCCTCCTCCGAGACCGTAAAAGCAATCAAAAATTTCGCAAGATACACTCTGTAAGAATTTCGGTTGTGATTTGTGTAACTAATAGCACTATGGGAGAGAAAAAATCAGTTGCGTCTTAATGTACACAAGCATACTGGATGTCGTGTAATATTCACTGAAAAACTACGTATATTGACGTTCACATCAAAGTTCAAGGTACATAGTAATTATTTAATTACTGCATTTTTTCCACAAAATCCTCGAGAGTGTATATTCTTGCTGAAATTTCACACTTATTATGTGCACGATTTTTCTCCAGGATGGATTTACAAAAAAATTTATTCTATTTCCCCTACTCACATTTGAAGAGAGTTGAATTTTTTTATCTTGTTCTTCTAGAGTACACAGTGTGTA